>NEWO01002037.1:0-19658 GCA_003013225.1 Phalaenopsis aphrodite
AAATTTGGGTCTTTAAAGGGCAATTTGGGGATTTTGTTTAAAGATGGTCAAATTGGCCAAATTGGGTCATGTGGTAGTTTAAGGAAATGAAATTAGGAATATTTAGGATTTATTGGGATTTTCTAGGAATTTTTGGAATTTTTGAAATTTTGGGCCCAAGAGGGGTATTTTGGTAATTTGGGGGTGATTTAAGGGTAAAAGGCCAAGATGGGTATTTTGGTAGATTTGAGGTATCAACCATCACCAACAAGCCAAGGACCAATGGAAACCCCATTTAGGCTCCTCTTCATAGTGGTCTTAGCCAAACCATAGCCCTAAGGCTAATAGGTTTAGGGGACTATCTACATGAGTGTCCCAAAAGATCAAGGGATCTAGGCTAGAAATTTGAGTTTAGGGTTGTGAGTGAATGTGGGTGTATATGAGTGTAGATGAGTGTAGTGAGTGTAGTGAGTGTAGTGAGTGTAGTGAGTGTAGTGAGTGTAGTGAGTGCCTTAGCTCCAGACCAACACCTAGGGTTAACCTTAAGATCCAACAGTCCTAAGGGTGACTCATCTTAAGTTTTCCCCATAGTGATCCCAGCTACTAAATGCTAAAGTTTGGGATCAATATGTGGCACTTCAAGTTGAGTAAAGAAGAGGTTAGAATTTCTAATGGTGAGGGTTCTATGTCTAGTTTTCTAAGAATAGTCAATAAGAAAATCCTATGGCTATACCTTAGGCTACTAAAAGGTAAAGAATTTTTATGTGAAGAAAATAAACCTCAGCCAAAAGTACAAAGTTTAAATTACTAGAAAAGCTAAAGGGAAAAAATAAACCTCAGCCAAAAGTGAGGTCAACAAATTACTAGAAAAAATGAAATACAAAGTTTAAATGGTAACTACTAAACTATTAAATTGTTAAACTATTTTTATGTGAAGAAAATTTCTTATTTGAAAAAGCATCTTTCCCATTACTATGAGATTTTGGTAAAATGAGATGAGATAAATGATTAGAATATGTATTGTGCCAAATATGAGCAGTTTTAATTTTCTACCCTCATTCAGTGTTATAAAAAATCATTGGCTAATCCCATGGTTAGTCCCTAAATATGTGGCTAGGCTAAGAGGATATTGACTCCCACTCCAGAGCTCCCACTCATCTTTCCTTGAAGGCTCTCTCTTTAGTTCTTGAACAGTAAGATTGAATTGAGGATTTTTAGTCTGTAATTTCTAATTATACACCCAAAAATATATATTTCCCTATTTATTTGCACTTAATTTTGTAAACAAAATTCTCCTTCATGGAATCAAATATGATCCTCACTCTGTTGTAGAACTCATACTCCATTTCCTAGATCATATGTTTCACAATAAATTTTAATAATTCAATTGGCCATATCGAAAAGTAAATTAAGTTCGGAGTTGAAAATCCATCACAATTTATTTTATATTTTAACATTGACACATCCATATTATCTTCTTCAATTCACCATATCTCAGAGTAGGGAGAAAAATAAAGGAAACTACTCAGACTTCATGAGAAAGATACAACAAAACACTAATTTCATTTATAAAAGAAAGTTCATACAATGTTATTTAATAAACAACACTTATCTGAAACTCTTTCTCAAAGCAAATTCCTTGTAGCATCTCCAAAGAAATGTAGGAAGAAGAGATCTCTCACTTTTCTCCTTCTCCACCAACTTTTAGAGAAGAATTCACACTTAATCTCGCCACAAATACTCTAAATTATAAGAATAATGGACTCTAAATGGTTGTGGAATGAAATGGAGATTGTGTGGTGCATAGGAGGTTGAAATTTGGACGATGGGAAGTCAGGAAGAGTCTCTTTTTTTTTATCAATTTTGGCCCCAAATAAAGCCTAGAGTCGGTTCTCCAATAGGTGCATCCAAAAACTCTTCAAAAAGCGTCTAAATTTGTTGAATCTTCTAGAAATAGGGTTTGCACCAACAATGGCGTCATCGACGCCCATTCTAACGTCGTCGGCGCCAATTGTCTTCTATTTAATTCGCTGCTCTCTGTCAAACGGCGCCGCCGGCGCTGAATAAATTTTCATATTCTCCATTTTGACTCCAAATTTCATTTTTTTTTTCTTCCTTTTTGCTCAAAGTCTTAAATATCAACAACCTGCAAGAAAACATGAAAAATACCTTCCATTAAAGTGCAATATCACCAAAAATGAGTATAAAATATGGGTCTAAAAATGTATACATTTTTGGTCTATCACAAGTCCTAATTGCCTAGATCAGTCTTGATCCTAAGTTACCATGGGATTAACCATGCTCCATTAGGGGTTTAGTCTTCATTGAAGTTAAAGAAAAATTTTAACAAGGTTTATATTAGGATAAATTTGAATGTGTTAAGATAGTACAAAATGGTTTAAGCATAAATCATATCAGACTTTAATTTAGGTGTAGGTTATATTGAAGTTAGTTGTTCTTTATTTGAATTAACTATATATTAGATCAGATTTTGTTCATTTAGCTTTAGGTTCAGTTTGTCTAAGCTAAAATTTAGGTTATATTATTCTAATTTTAGGTCTAGATTAGGTTTAGCTTTAACTTCAAATAAATTTATAAGTTTTAAATTAAGTTCTAGTTAGGTTTGATTTGATTAATCTTAAGTTAAGTTAACCCTGATTAGTTTACAGGCTTGGTTAGGTTTTTAGGATAAGTTTAATTTTAGGTTTAGGTTTACATTATATTTGAATTAGAATTAGCACAAATTTGATTTAGTGTTTGTAATTAATTTTATTTAATTCAGTTTAGTCGCATTTAAACTTTAGGTTAGACTTAAGTTTAAGTCAAATTCAAGTTATTTTTATAGCTTTGTTTTAGATTAAGTTTAAATTTAGTTTGTTTCTATTATGTTTGATTTAATGAAGATTTAAGTTTAACATAGTTTTGTGTTCGGTTAAGCTATGTTTTAGTTTTATTTAGCTTTAGGTTTCGGTTAGGTTGAATTGCATTTGGTTTGATTAGACTTAATCAACAAAAGCATGAGTCTGATTAGTTTTAGGTTTACCTTATCATTAACTCAAATTAAATGTGGTTTAGTTAATTATATATATGGTTTAATTTAACTTAAGTTTTGTTTCTTTTTTAAGATGAATACAATTTTGAGTTTATTTTTAGCCAAGGAATCTTCATAAGCAACCATATGGATTGAGATAAACATATGCCCAAATTAAACTTGGCTTTCCAAAATTTAAAATAAACTTATCAATGGACTCCCAACTATATAAGGTGAGCTAGGGGCCATGTAGAGCTCACTTAGGACTATGAAAAAATGATTGAGCTAGTCAAACAAGGAACAACAAGCCTCTTATGGGTACTAGAGAAAAGAACTAATATTTGGAGAAAGAGGATAGGGGCCTTAATGGATTGAATTGACCAAAATTGAGATCACCAATAACATAGGATATAACTTACCTGAAATCATAAATATGTTATTTTTTCTGATCTCATATTCCCATCTCCACCAATTACCACTTTGTGCCTTTCCTACTTCTAGATTCTTTAGTGATTTATTATTTATTTTCATATAGATTTTATGTGTATAAAAATAGCTCATTTACTTGTTTATAGTGATTCAACATTTAACTTATGAACTGACTAGTTTCAAAGTACGAACTATCATATTAAGATAACAAGTTTTAAATCTTAATCTTCATTGATATTAACTCGGACAAACTAAATTTTCAACATGTTATCAATATTTGAAAGTGTAATGTTTCCTATAACATAATTAACTTTATAGAGCTTGGCCATTTAAGAGATTTATTATACTAAGATTTTTTGTTTGACTTAGCTTAACTTATCGTTGATGACTTGTATTGTCATAAAAATTTTCAAACTAGTTTAGATGACTTAGTGCTACCTTATTGAATCTCTTTTCTTATCCCCTCTTATGGAATCTATTAAATAGGTAGAAAATCCTTACATCATCATCATTTTTCCCACCAATTGGAGGCACCTTTAAGAAAGATTTATTGGAAAACAAAGTAGATCAATGTTTTAGTTTCTCTTTCTCTCCTCTTAGTATCTTCAACCAAATAAGGAGCTGGCAAGATGATTGAAGTTCTTTAGTTTGCAAGAATATGAATAGTTTAGAAGCAATAACAAAGTAAAGATAATATCTAATGGCTTATTTGTGATCAATTTTATTTTTTATTTTTTTTATCTTTTTTCCTTTTTTTAAAAAAAATCTATTTGTGTAGTGTAATTTTACATATTCTTAAATTATTTTCTAAAGCAAATTAATATGTTTTAAAACCAAAGATATTTTTATTGTTTTTAAAAATAGCTTTATTTTCTTTTAACTTAGCAAAAATATATTATTTCAAGCTAAACAAGAAAAAAGTAAAATAAATTTAAAATAAAAAATAAAAAATAAAAGTGACTCCATACGACTCATATATGAGGCTTTTGGCTCTTCCAAATTTGATAAGTTCCAAATATGCAAGCAACTTCAGGGTCAGGTTTTTTCAACATGGACACTGAAGACCTCAGAAGTCTTCTATCCGAATGATCAGATACAACATTCAAAGGTAATATATCATCCCGAAGGATATAAATATTGCCTTAGAATAAACATAATCTTCTGGATGATGAAATCTTTATGGCTATGTTGAACCAGAATTTTCCTCATAATTGTAAGATTAGATTTAATATCGGAACCTCATTTTCTACAAGGGCAATCCATCATAGTTCCCTAAAAAAACTCTCAATTAATATGATAAACCAAGTAAGTCAAGATTAAGTTTTAGAAGGGAGGATTTTAAATGAATGGAACTTACTAAACAAAGCGGGCCAGCTAGAGGGCTATACATGATGGAAAGTGATTTAGAAAGCTTAAGATGGTGAATTTAAATTGATCAGGTTTGGTCAAGAGATTAATCAAGAACACTCGATTTGACTGATATAAGTAATTAGGAACCCTAAAATATGAATAGAGTTGAGTAAGAATTATTTCTAGATGGAAAATGAAACATTAAACTCTATAAAGAATTATAATAGGTGGACTGACCTAGACCACGAGAATAACGTACAAGAACAAGATGCCCATGGTTTTCTGTCATTCCAGGCATATTGATATTCATCCATTAAAACCAACCTCATAACCTAAAATCTTGCTTAAATGTCGTAACTCAGAGGATTCATAATCTTCAAGTATTTTGAAATAACTTCGTTCAAAATCATGGGTTACATCCTTCCAAGGTATTCCCTTTAGCTTTAGGGGTTAGTCCTGTTTGTTTTATAGTTCTTAGCCCTTAGAGCTAACTAGGGTACCTAAACTAATCCTGGTTTCTATACTTAGACTAACTTTGGGTAGGTGTTTGGTGTCTAAGTTAGCTAACCTAGAGTCCATGCTAAATCTCCTTAGGATTGATTCTCGTTCTGTAACTTGGTGTATTTTAATTATAATTTGAAGCTTAATATTCAATTAATTATTTGTTTTATTTCCTAGACCTTGTCAGTCATGTTTGATAATTAGGGTTTTCTAAGTTTTGAAGTTTGTTATTTTTATTTTTGTTTCAGAAGAAAACCACATAAAGAGAAGCTTTCGTCTTTTGTTTTGGTTTTGTTTTTTTATTTTTCATTTTTTTTGTTTTTTTTGTATTTAAATATGAAAAAAATAAGAAAACATGCAATATAACACAAAAGACATGCAATAACGTAACAAAACATGAAATAAAAAATTGAGATATGAATGAAATAACATAACTATAGCCTTGGATTAGACTTGGGTTGATTCATGATAATTCAGATTTAAAATGGGTCGACTGTTTTCGACTATTTTTTGTTTTGGGTGATTCGAGTCAATTCTAGGTGTTTTTACGGTTTTAAGGTATTTCAAGTCATTATGATAGTTTTGAGGTGTTTTGGGTCATTTTGATAGTGTTGGGGTATTTTGGGTCATTTGAGTAGTTTTGAAGTGTTTTGGGTCTTTTGGGTAGTTTTCAGAGTGTTTTAGGTCCTTTGTGTGTTTTGGGAAGTTTCAAGGTGTTTTGGGTCATCTGGGTTAGGCTGGACTAATCTTGAGCTAAGTTGGGCTAATTTGGGTTAGGTCTGGGTTGGCTCAGATCGGGGTTAGGTTAAGGTTGCACTAGACATGAGCTGGGTCAGGTATGGGTTGGGTCAAACCTAGGTTAGGTTTTAGGGTTTAGGTTAGGTTAGGCTAGACCTGAGCTGGTTCGAGTCTAGGTTGGGTCAAGTCTAGGTTGGTTCAGACCTGGGTTAGGTTTCAGGGTCTGGGTTAGGTTTTGCTAAACCTGAGCTGAGTCGGGTCTAGGTTGGGTTTGGTTTGGTTTGGGTTGGGTCAAAGGTTTTATGATTTGAGTTAGGTTGGGCTAGACTTAAGCTGGGTTGGGTCAGACATGGGTTAGCTTTTAGGGTTTGGATTAGAATGGGCTAAACCTGAGCTGGATTGGGTCTAGGTTGGATTAGTTCTAGGTTGTCTTAGACCTGGGTTAGGTTTTAGGGTTTGGGTTAAATTGTTTTAGGAATTAGGATTAGGTCGGGTTAGGGTCGACCTGGGTCATTCGCAAACCCAAGCCTAATCCATGGCTATTGAGTTAAGTTAGACTTAGATTTTTAACTTAAATACTTGAAATTAAATCACTTAATATTAAAGAAAGGAGACGAAAGACTAACAAAGTGGCGGTTGATCGGAGATCGAAGAACTCAAACTGAAGAGGGCACTTAGAGAAGAAGAAGCATTCACTGGGTTTGAGACACTCTTCACTTGATTCATTTTTTGTTGGATTTTTTTCACTTGATTCCTTAACAGGGATGAGCAACTGCCGTTTATATGCGGCGGCGACAGCTGTACTGGGTCATCGATCAAATAGGAGATCGACGGTACATATTACTTAAGTGGTTTTCGCAACTGTCCATGGTTGTTGGATGTTTTCGATTGAATTGACCGTCGGGATATCCCAGGGCGGATTCCTGGACTGAGGCCACAGATCGGTGATAAAGATAAAGGGGAAGTGAGCACGCCAGAAAAAATTGGTGTGGCTACGCCTCAGGCCTGGTGTGGTCACGCTAGGCCAAGGAAGGCCAAAAGCTTGTCTCTTAGGGTTCAGAAGCATTGCGACCTTTCCAGAAGCTCCATATAACTCCGGAAGCTGCATGTGACAAAAAAATGAGGTCAACACTTCACAATCACCAAATCGTTGAATTTCTCAATGACTTCATTACCTTGACCGAGGGAAAAAAGGCATGCAACTTGAATCAATCATACAAACACACGGCTCTTTGCTTTTTTATTTGTTGAATTTGAATAGAAACAATGACTATATTTCCTTTGTTGGAAATCAACTCTAAAATACAAGCAGGTTAATCTAATTTTGGCCGTGAAATAAAATTATGACCCAAGCCAGCAGGCAGAAAAAAAACTTACATACATCTCTTACATGAGATGCTTATCATCTATTTATTCTTTCAGAGGCCACTTAAAATAATGAAAAAAAATAAAATAAAATGCTGAATTTAATCAACAAATTTCCTTGAACTTATAATCCCTGTTTGCATCAGCCTTCTCATGCTCGGTCAAAAAAAAAGCCATGGTAGTAGAGCAACTAGTACATGCAGAGAACCTAGATGAGGATCTTGATATGATGGTATTCCCACAATACCACCACAAATACCACCAATCCGCACCTACATTCACCTCACCTAATATCTTCACGTAGTGGGAGCAAGTGGTGCCACATGGAGAACTTCACTACATAATCATCAAGATAGCATAATGATTAAGGACAATAATCTTGCTAATATTTGGCATTTTCTATGTTTTTCTTTCCATCAAGTCTCCCGATGTTTAAGAATACAAAACATTAACAAGTCATAATTTAGAGTCCCACTGTTTCATAATGCTAATATTTGGCATACCCTTTTTCCGTGTTTCAACAGTTGAAGACAAGCCCGACAAAAATCTGCAGGAAGAGAGTTTTGATGCCTGCAAGTTCTCTCCAAGAATTTGTCTGTTTAATAAATAAGCTAAAGCATCATAATTATTATGTGGAAGGACAAATGATGTAATTGGGCTAAATGTTGGTTATTGAGTTTAGTTTTTTCATTTTACATGCTACCAATGATTGGAAACATTTATTTTTTACATGTATATTTTTTTCATTGAAATTAAATTAGATTATTAATATTATTATTAAAATAAATTAATAAAATTACTAAATTTTAGCTGAAATTAAATATTTTTTAATAAAACATGAATGAAATATTATTTGCTTCTTACTTTAAGAATAGTTGAGTTTAGGGGTGTAAACGAGTTCGAGCTCAAAAAGTGTGTTCGTGTTCGGCTTGTTTGTTTAATTAGCCGAACACGAGTTGTTCACGAACAAAGAGTCGTTTTGATAACCCTAATCACATAGTCATAAGATGTTAAATATTGAGACAAAATTTAGAAACTATTATTTATATTAAAACATCATTTGAATTTAATTTAATAAATTTTGTTCTATTTTCTTAATTAAAACTTTTAATTGATTATATATGTTTGTAACATCGTAGTCAATTAATTTTCTTAAAAATACTACTCATCAAAGATAACTTAGCTAAAACAATTAGTAGTATTTAGCCAAAAAAAGAGTCAAAACGAGCCGAACATGTTTGTAACCTCGTTTTGGCTCATTTTGATTAGTAGTATTTCGAGCCAAAACGAGCCGAACATGAACGAGCAAAACTTTGTTCATGTTATTCCGGCTCGTTAACTTAGCGAACGAGCCGAACACGAGCTGTTCGAGAACAACGAACCGTATTACCAGCCCTAGTTGAGTTCTATGAAATCTAATCTTCACCTATTCCACAATAACGAAGCCTAGACTTCTGCTTCATTATTTATTTCCCAGAAGAACTTGCTAACCATGTTGCATCTCTATGCCGGCTCATGTCTAGCATGCACCATTTTACATCACATTTTTGCTGATTTTATATGATCATCTCTATATGATTTTAGAGCTAGAGAAAGAATTATATGATCAAGAATTTTGGATATTTAAATTAAATTTATTTTTTATATATATAATTTATAATCATATTTTTATTTGTGAAATGATAAAATTCATGGCAAACGCCACACTTTAAGTTAGATAAAATAGCCCCACTTTATACCCAATTGTTTAAAACAATGATATTTATTAGATATTTAGTATAAAAAGATGTTGCTGCGAATAATTCAATTTTGAGACAAATATCACTTGTACTTTTGGGATTTATGTTGGCTCAACGTGAAATCAGATAAGCCACCTTATTTGAGAAAAGCTTCACACTTGTCAATTTACATCATAACCTAAAGATGCAAACGATTCCTTTATGTCAAGTTGGTGATATTATTATAGCATTGCCGGCAACACCTCTCTCTCTCTCTCTCTCTCTCTCTCTCTCTCTCTCTCTCACATATATTATCAAAATATGTTGAATCGACGACCATGGACGATACACTTGTCGAAGAATCAACCCCAGTGAGCATAATGAGCTTCGAACCACCACAGAGGAATTATATGGCCGATCAAGCCAAGAAAGTCAATCGAATAAGCAAATGAACACTCGTTAGCATAGAAGCGAGCGAAATGACGATCTGATAAGAAATGGTTTGATGAAAATAATGGCAATTTTGACGGTTACTAAAAATGACATACAATAAAGAATCTTAAAAGCATTATCAGCTTTTATAATGTAAATTTTATTTACTATAAATATAGAAACAATAAAGAGTAAATAGGGACTTTTTCGAATGGCCATGAGAGGATTATTAATTTTGCTTTCCCGAGATTCTTGCCTTTTTGTATTTTCTTTCTTTTAGTTCTCCTTATGTTCTACTTTTAAGGTGGAATCAAAAAAAAAATTGGGGTCAAAACCCCGAAAAGGGCAGGAACCGAAACAAGAAGCAAAAAAAAAGAGGAGTAATTCAATGAGAAAAACCCCAACCTCAGGAAATAATCAATAGCATCTCCTCGACCCATAATATCAAAAAACTCAAAGAGCACATGATAGAGGTAATCACAAGCACTCTAGCCACTGGGAGAGTGAAGCTGCAAAAACTAGCAACATCCTGTCACCTGCGAATGACGACAACCTTATACAATGAAAGAACCCCCAAAGCGGATCAAGACACAAACAACCCGGACAACATGGGTTATGTGCCACTCGACCATCAAAGATATGAACATGTAGAAGCACCACCACTCATACCACCGGAAAATGCTTTCTCTTGACAAATTTCTGAAGTTGAGCTTTCGGAGCATTTTAAGGTCCCAACCTTAGACTTCTATTGGAGATGTTTGGATCTGACCGACCACATTGCCTATTTCGAGTTGACTGTATGATTATTGAGAAAAAGCAATGTGCTCTAGTGTAACCTAATCTTCACGACACTTAATGAGCCCGCTTTCTATTGGTTCAATGGTCTACAAACAAGAGTTTTTACCTCATACACAAATTCCATGAGAATGTTCGTAACTAAATTTTCTAGCGCACAAAAGGCCTAGAGAATTTGTAAACCTCTTCTACAACTGCGCCAAGGACAACGTGAATCCTTGTGAGCGTTCAGAACCCACTTCTAAAGAAAAACCTAGAAGTTTGACACCTTGAACCTATGGTCGCGCATGCCACACTACCACAAGGAGACATGAAAGCCCCATTTCGCTTCTCATTGTGCTTGTAGTAGCCCAAGACATTGGCCGAACTACTAGAACTTGCTAACGACTATATATTTGCCGAACAATATAATTCTCCCCTTATTGCTAGAAAAGGGTCACCGATCGTATCTCATGTGGCGAGCCAATCAATGCTACAAAAGGAGGCAACCACCACAAACCCACAAAACGTCCTCGACCCACACTACTTCTATCTCTATGGCTGAAGTAGTAGAAGTAATTCAATATAAACTATTCTTCAAAAAGGCATCACCAATGAAGATGGAAGGATATCGCTGAGATCCAAAGAAATTTTGTGCATCACACATAAATCACAAATATAAAAAAATGTTGATGCCTCCTAAATTCTATTGAAAAGCTAATCATAGCGAGGAAGTTAAAGAGTTTGCATTGCTCAAGGTAATGACTTAGTGATAGGGAAAGGCACCAGCCAAAAGAAACATCAACAAACCTACTCAGGTTTAGTCGATCAATATTGTGGATGTCATGCCTCTCATACTTGGAGGAGATGATGAAGCTACCTGTTAAACTTACTTTTGAGAAACCCTTCATTCAAACTCAAAATAAACTCAAATCCAAAATTTATTCAAAAAGATTTAAGAGCATCGAAATTGACCAGTTTGAAGTTCATTTGAGCTATCATCAGGAACTTCAATTTTAGTGGGGTTGGATCGACACTTTGACCTCAACTACCTTAACTTGAAGACATTTAAGCCAAGTTCCACCCTATAATTGAAATCCTTGAGTTTTGCTCTGCTAGGGTAAGCCAATGTTGTCTTTTTGATCAAGATCACCTGTACACACTCCTCACGCTCATGCTTGAACCCACACAAGATTGCGCAAGTCCATGAGGGTGCGAACACGGCTGCACATAGGCTCGTGTGCGCCCGCACGTGCCCATGCGCTTCTTCATGTGTGAGAATGCCCATGTGTCCTGCTACCCTTGGACTGGCGTGACCATGCCGCTTTGGGCATAACCATGCTTAAAAGTTCCCAGGCATGGTCACGCCCTGTTTGGGCATAGCCATCCCAAAATGTTTCCAGGCATGGTCACCCTTGATGTTGTCGTGGTCATGCCCTGAGCAACACCAAAAATCCGTGGCTTTCTTTCTGGGATTTACCAACCAGTTGATGCACTATTTCATCACTGGTGATCCATAGAAACTCAAACCATTGGGAAAATCATGATCGTCGATCACCGCCTCAATCGACAGTCGTCAGAATAAATCCAAGGGCAGTAACTACTCTCACCACCCCTTTATATATTACTTGAGCGATATGTATACTTACATAATTTTCGTCGGATTCACAAAAATTTTGGGTACTAGAGCCTAAATAACTATTATCTCTAAAGCAGGGGGGTGGATAAGTGGGACTAAAGCCAACAACACTAAAGCCAATGAATTTTGTGTTATCTATCTTAAGTCAATATAAGATAGTACCGAGATGATATTAATAGATATATTAGAGAATAGATCACAATGAATATTTATAAATGTCAATGATGAAACAATTAATAGCTATCAGGGGAACTTTTTTATAGGATGACGAGAAAGTGTTAATTCCTAGTAGAAAGACATGTTTTTTTTTTTGGATATGGTAACTTATCTTGCTAAGGGGGCTGTATCAAAGGAATTCAATTAATGCAAGTGAAAATCAACTATGCAAATAGGACCAAAACCTTGATTAGTGAGTTATTGGAAAAGACTAGACTTTTTGCAAGAAAATTTTATAATAGCCTAAGAGGATATAAAGGCTTGACACCTAGTTTTATCCTGCTACACCTATATAAAACTTAGTGACTAGGTAAAGGCATACTAATCGTTTTTTGGAATGCAATGAAAATAAAACTCATAGAATGTCTATTGAGCTTACAAGTCAGTGATGATAAGAAATGTGCTTGGATGTTATCTTTCTTACATTATTAGCAATCATGATTCATTGGCGTTTTACTGGTCTCAGCATAACAGAATGAGGTTGGTGCGAAGAGAGTGTTGTTGGCAACTCTTGGAGGCTTTGATTATTCGTTAATGGTAGTTGGTATGAGTATTTTTTTTAGCATTTAACTACTTAAAGGATCACTCATGAGAAATTATTTGTTGAGATCAAGATGCTAACCTTGGGAAGATCAAGTTGCTAACCTTGGGAAGTTAGGAGGATGTGTATTATAGTGAAGCAAGGAAAATAAACCAGGTCTTCATGTTAACAAAGGCCACACAAGGATAAATGAAGCAAAGGTTTTAGCTATCACATTGCCCCAAAAAATATAAGGGTTATAAACTATTTTGTTAAACCTCAATTTTCTCTTAGCATGGAAGTGGAAAGAACACGAAGAGAAAAACATAAATGTGGCATGTGAGTCGAAAAATTTTAATAGTGAGGTTCAATTACTTCATGATAAGCATAAATGATATATTAACAAAATATTATATGAAATATTACCATGTCATAGGATATGGCGTGATAAATTATGATGACCTATCAAAGAGCCCATTTGTCAAGAAGAATAACTACCGACCCATCTAGAGCCCCAGACATTGGGTGAGTGGATGGATCAACCATGAGATAGTTACAACAATCAGTTAAAGGCTATTAAGTTATTGTTAGGTTTGGACTTACCAATGAGCAAATTTTAAAGAATGTCAATATCTTTTTTATAAATACGAGATCAACAGCTGTTGAGTGCATATATATACAAAATCTCATTGGTACAACAAAACCTCACATTAATTGGTGTTAGGATGCAAAGATGATTTAATCTAAATAAGATTTAGGAAATCTGAGAAATTCGAATTTATCAAATTCTGATACTCTCAAATCCAAAATAACATCTGGTTTAGTTAAGATTAAATCCACTTAAATTCGATTAAGTAAAATTTCATTTTATTTTTGAAATCTAAAATAGTTTTAAAAAATTCTATACTGAATAAAAATTAAATGGTTTAAGAACCTAAAATCTACTGCAACTTTCCTCCCCTTCGACACCTCAATCATCTTATATTGCCACTTGGCAGTAAAGAACTTTTTGCCCCATTTTTAAGGAAGTTCTTAACCCAATGTATAATCATCTACTTTCTCAATGCTCCATTTCGTACCCACATTAACCCCGTTTCGAATGCCTTTCTTATCCATTGAAAACTACCAATACAGAGCCCTGGTATAAATTGTTTTCATTCCATTGCCTTCTCCTTCGTACCTTTTTTTTTTCTTCTCGCAGTGAGACATCGAGGCAATCACTTTTGAAGTCACCAGCGAGACGGTGAAATAGTTTATAGTGTGTTTTCTTCCTAAGCTATATCAGCTAAATCCACAATTTGATCAAATTTAATAAAATCAAATTTCGTCAAAATGACGAAGAAAGTTAGATTTAACAGAGCACTTCTCTTTTTGCCATGCTTGGCAAGATCTACATCAAATCCTGACCAAAATCATATAAAAAAAATGCCCCTTAAATTTCTATTAGAATTCTCCTCAAATTCTCTCCCTCAGGCTCATAATTTTCAGCTCAAAGAGACTTAATCAAGTCCTTTATACCCCCCAAAAACCATTTTTATTCCCTTTAATTATATTCTTAGAACCTTATATATAAACTAAAAAACCATTTTTTATTTAACTAGAAGTTAATTTAGCTGCCGGCTGACCAAATCCATCTTTCCCGCCAGGGCCTCAGCACTAGTATATATACAACACCAAAAATCCGACTACAATACCACAAGTCCGGTAAGTATGACCGTTAAAAAGCCTCTACTTCTTAAAATGTCTTTTCAGTCTATTCATTTCTGCACATTTCTATTCTCTTCTCTTCTCGTCATGTCAATTTCCTCCGCCTCCCACTGCACCGACGGCGGTCCAACGTCTCCTACAACCCCTCTCCTCTCCTTCCTCGAACTCCTCCAATCCGAAGCCCTAAAAACCCTAGGCCCCAAATCCTTTGACCCAAAGCCCTACGTGGATCTCCCTCTCAAAAAAGACTTCGGCTTGACGGAAGTCGCCTTCTCGAAACTCCCTAGGGTTAACGGAATCATCCCGACAAAAGACTTGAATGAGTTTTTGAAAGCGTATTTTGGGGATGCCGGCGATGATTTGGTGTACACGGAGCCGAAGGATTTCGTGTCGGAACCGGAGGGGTTTTTGCCCAAAGTATTGAATCCTAAAGCTAGAGTTTGGGCTCTCGAAGTGCATTCGCTATGGAAGAATCTGAGTAGGAGAGTTTCCGAGAACGTAAAGAAATACCCGGATCGGCACACTTTGATTCCCTTGCCGGAGCCGGTGATCATTCCCGGGTCGAGGTTCAAGGAGGTGTATTATTGGGATTCTTACTGGATTATTAGGTTTGGTTCTTCTTCATTTTGTCTTTCTTCTTTTTTTTTTGGTCCTTAGAAATTAAGTCTAAACATGCCTTCGGGATTTGCAGAATATCTGACTGCTCTTTTGATTTAAAACAGGGGATTGCTGACAAGCAAAATGTATGACACAGCAAAGGCTGTTGCGAACAATCTTTTATGGCTGGTAGATATATATGGTCATGTGCTAAATGGTGCAAGGACATACTATGCTAATCGCAGGTGGAGTACTAAATTTAAATTTAAATCTAAATTATTATCATTTTGTTCTTGTTTCATATAATTAGCCACTAAATAAAGTAATTGACATATAATATTCAGTGGTTTATTGTTGAATAAAACAGCTGTTGTTTTTAATTTGAATTCACATTTATAAGTAATAACAAAGCATGATTGAAGTTTATGTACCATTATCTTTTGCAGCCAACCTCCACTATTGAGTTCAATGGTAAGGGAGATATATAGTAGGACTGGTGATTTGGAATTTGTCAAGAAGTCCCTTCCTTCACTAATTAAAGAGCACAGCTTCTGGATTTCAGGTACTACATTAAATTTGTATTACTATAGTTTCTTCCATAACCTCTGATGATGGATTGCCTTTTGTTTTTTGAGAAATCCTTCGGTGCCTCTAATTCCATTCTCACAAAATTTTGTTCCATAATTAGTGAAGCAATTAATCAAAAGAAACTGGATATGTTTGAATATGTGCATCTTAAAAATCTGTGATATTACAAAGAATTCCCAATTTTTTATTTTCTAATATCCAAAGATATATTACCATTCTAATCTTACTGTTCATAAATGTGATGTTTTAGGATCTCATAAAGTGGCTATTCGAGATCATCATGGACATGAACATTCTTTGAGCCGCTATTATGCTAGGTGGAATAAACCTAGACCTGAAAGTGCAACAATTGTATGTTACGATTCTCCACTCTGCTAATCTTCACTGACTACATCATCATATCTATACTTGTTCCAAAATGCTTATGAAATTGATATTCTTATATGCAGGATGTGGAATCTGCATCCATATTTCTAAATGATTCTGATAAGGAAGTATTCTACCGAGAAGTTGCTTCAGTTGCAGAGACTGGATGGGACTTCAGCTCCCGTTGGTTGAGGTTTCACTTCATAACCTCTAATTTTTTTTTCTCGAACCATCTTGATAGTTATCACTCTAGAAAAATGTATCATTGTCTTTTATTTCATTACACTTAGAATGTTACACACATATCATTCAGCGTGTGAGTCAACTATTATTCATGTTACTATTTGCATAAATAATAGCTTAAAATCTAGAAGTTTCTATATATTTTATTTAAATTGCCTCTATTTCATTACAAACATTAATATGGCGTTTGAAGCCAACTCTAGCATTTATATTATGGTATGCTGCTTAAAAGCAGTATTTATGAAATTAAAATCCTTCTCATTCAGTTTGGTCCCCACTAGAATAAAAGGTCTTAATTTCCAAATCATATTTTCTTGTCCTATGCTATCTAAAGGTTTGACTGCTGAAGAGTTTTAGAATACAAATTTATTATATCCTTTACAGCCCTCCTGCTGTGAAAAAGTACCCATCCGATCATCATTGACACTAGTCCAATTTCCTTGGTATCATTGGTATATGCAATTTCCGCGGTCTGATTTTCCCCTTAAAGAGTTTATCTGGTTTTGATTTTGATCGCATTCCTAGCCATTTTTTTACCATTATTCACAATATATATGTTGTAGTTAATTGTTTCCTCTCAAATCAAACAGCTGTTGAAGAAGTCATTGGGGATGCAAAAAAATTTGTCCTCGTCATTTTAAAAAATGTGCATAAATGCATCTTCATATTCCCATTTGTACCATTTGATTTATATCAAATAAAAAATTGTTCTTTTGTAACATACTTTAAGAAGTCAATCCATTGTGATGACTTGGCGCAAATTTTCTTATGTAACTGCAATTTCTTTTTTGTTACAGCGACCCGCTTGACAAGAGCACAGTATCAACAACATCGATCATCCCTGTTGACTTGAACACCTACTTGTATAAGGTATTGTCCAGAAATCTCTTCGTATATTTGACTGCAAATTATATCTGAAATATTGCTTGCATAAAGTGATGAACCATTTGATTTGCAATAAGAAACATCCTGATTGCAAAACATTCTGTAAAAAGGATATAATCTGCTGTCAGAAGTTTGGCTAAAATTCCTGGAAGAAAGTTTGCATCAACTTTTTATGAACAACCTCAAATCAAAGTATTTGATTATGTACTCCAACTCTCTGCAACAGGTAGAGCTTGACATAACATTTTTTGCGCAAAAACTTGGGGACTTCGAAATCGCTGAAAAATTCCTCCAGGCTTCAAGAGCTAGGCAGTTTGCGATGAGATCAATCTTGTGGAATGCAGAGATGAACCAGTGGCTTGACTACTGGCTTAGACCTGGAGATTGTGAGGTGCTCTATGGAACCTAAATTTTCAGATTTAGGTATTTTGCTTTTATGGTAATATCTAAATGTTTGTTATGCAATGATCAGGATGTTCATCAATTTGAAGCTGGGAATCAAAATGATAGGATATTTGCATCAAACTTCATACCGGTGTGGAATTGGAGGCATACTTCAGGTTTGGCATTCCATGTCCTCTCTATGTGGGTGTATATTGTTTAATAAAACACACACACACACATGTTTTCTCCTATATTTTGCTTCATAAAAATGATCCTGCATTAGTCCGTTCTGCAAGGTTAAATAGCAAACATTTATTGAGATTATACAAGTAATTTTTTAGCACAGCAAAAATTGTGATATGGAGGAAGTTATCTTCCTCGCGTGATCATTTGGAAGTGTGCATTGTCCCGAGCCAATGTTCAAGATTCATGTGCAAGATTATAGAGTCAAGTTTCATTTTGAATGACTCCATTCAAAATCTAAAAAATGTGTTGTGCCCCCTTGACTCAAATTGTGCTTGAATACATAGCGCATTGGTTGGAGACAAATTAAAGAATCCCAAGGTGCCTGGTTCGAGCGCTCACCCTATTTGGAATAAAAAAAAGGAAAAAAATTTGACTAAAAAATTTTCAAGTGCGAGTCTACTCAAAATTAATATATATATATATATATATATATCTGAAATTAGTTTTTAGTAGACTCAATTATGAATTGAAGTTTGAGCTCAACATCAACTAAAAAATGAATTGCATTGATTTTTAAACTTAACTCAAATTTTTAGTGCTTTTAAAGGGTTAGTGCCAAAAGATTGAACCCTTTATAAAGTTAATACTTGATTAAAAAAAATACTCTTTTGAAGCACTTTGATTGTGATGTTTAGTTATTGATATTGACTTGAACACAAAATTTACTTCTTGATGCAAAAAAGAAATTTTCTTGGGTTTAGGTGAAGATAGAACTATGGTGGAAAGTATTCTTGAAAGCTTCCAGGACTCGGGTCTGCTAAAACCTGCTGGAATTGCTACTTCATTGTCAATCTCTGGGCAACAGTGGTAAGCTATCTTGGTCATGCAGGGTTCTCTACCGTCTCATGTAACATATAATCATTGAGCTTTTGTTGAACAGGGATTTTCCCAATGGTTGGTCTCCTTTGCAACATATGATTATTGAAGGCTTTTCTAATTCTGGTTCAAAAGCTGCACGGATATTGGCTGAGGATATTGCTGTAAGATGGATCAGAACAAATTTTGCTGCTTACAACACCACTGGTGCAATGCATGAGAAATATGATGTAGAAGGTTGCGGAATGGTCGGAGGCGGCGGTGAATATGCACCTCAGGTAATATTCTACTAGTACATGTTCACCACACAATAGACTTGAAAAAATTGATGTCAAGTCATTAGAAAAAAAAATAATAATAAAGGTGTCATGAATAGATCATGAAAAAAGAGAAAAAAAAAAAACAAATTATGCAAAATAAGTTTTAACACCTTATTCAACTCTCTAAGAAGCAGCAAATGTAAAATAAGGCTTCATAAAGTTGACTTTCAAGGATTGGATAAGATTGACTACAGTAAAGAGAGTTTAAATTTTATACTTTTTAAACAGCTAAACCTCTTGCAATTATTTATATTCTTACATATGGCAAGATTTCAGCTATTTTCCTGCAATTTCAGCTTTTCTTTTGACAAATTCCTCTAGACTCGTTCTTTTGAATGAATGGTGATCGTCTTCTGTTTGAAATAATCAAACTAATCACTTGTCCTTGAAGCTCCAAAAATCATTTCACTATTTCAGTACATAGCTCTGCTGGCATTCCTGTACCTGCATTGTTGTAATCCTATTTTTCTGTTGTTGGCCAACTTTTTCTGATGGAAACTAGTAATTGTTTTCTGTGGTGCAGACTGGCTTCGGTTGGTCGAATGGTGTGGTGCTGGCTCTCCTAGAAGAGTTTGGCTGGCCCTTTGACAGAGATATTGGATGTCCTTCTTGAAATCTGCACATTAATGTTAGGGTCAATGCTGCAAACCTGGAGCATCATTAAGTACCGGATACATACCAAATTAAGCTCACATTATCAGAATCAAAGCTTGTTTGTGTTTTTTTTTTTTTTTCCTTGTGATCATTTTTTAAATTTACAATTTGCAATTGGAAAGAGATGGCTTGTGCGCTTTTCTGAAATTATTAAAGCTTG
>NEWO01002037.1:21850-34698 GCA_003013225.1 Phalaenopsis aphrodite
AAAATGGCAAATTTTTCCCTCATGACACCGGACGGTTCTCTACGTCCGCAGTCCATTTAAATTAGGCCACGTGGAAATGTGGAATAAAAAATAATAATAATAATAACGCCGCGCTGAAGCCTGACCCGACCCGATGTCCCCGCGCCTTTTTGAGTATCCTGCCATTTAGAGTGTCGAGAAATACGTTTTGAAAATAAATTTTAGGAATTTTTCTGCTAGGGTTTTTCTGTTAGGGTTTTCGCCGTTCGCTCTCTAGGGTTTCACATTTCCTTCGTTTGATATCTTCGAAGTCGTAACACGATGGAGTTACATGATCCGAATAGTACGCAGGCCGAAGAGCCGACAAGAAAACAATCAGAAGAGGTGGATAGGACAGACGTCGAACAACCGACGAAGTCAAAGAAACAAAGGAAGAAGGAGGCGAAGAGTATGAAGGAGAGCATTGAAAAGGAAAGCTTGTCCTGGTAAGGGTTATTTTTTTCGGATTACAAGTTATGCTTTGTCGTTTAGTTATCTTAGAGGAAAGCTTGTCCTAGCATGCCCCTATGGCTGCTCTTTTTATGTCAAAGATCAATCCAAGTTTGGCCTTAAGTGGTTAAGAGGTCAAGGGAGCATAAGAGATCAAGGCTAGGCCAAAGAGCTCTCGACTCTATTTATGACTTTTTGGCTTGAACCGACGCAAGCTCTGCTTGGGCCAAGCTTAATCACACATTAGGGAGGCCTTAGGAGCTAGGTTTGTGATGTATTAAGACTAAAATAGGGAGTGGTTTGCTGGTTGAACAATTACCTCAATGAAGAGGCCCAATTTGGTCAATTGGGTGGATTTAGTTGTGGCTATCTGGACCGAGTCCACTTGGTGAGTTTGAGGTGATCTAGGTGAAGGACCTAGCATCTTAATTAGAGTATAGTCTAAGAAATTGAGTTGGGTGACTGCTCAATTGTGCAGTAGTCCAATGATTGAATCAAATGGCCAAGGGAGGGGGCTCGGGCAAACTCACTCGAAGCCTCTAAGTGCACTTAACATGCTCCAATAGGTTAAAGCCATCACAGTTGACAAGTTGATCCCAAGAAAATATAGTTGCGTAAAAATTATAAAGTTGACTTCTCTATGTTACAGTGCCAAAAACTTGATGCTCTATATATAATTAAGAAATTTAAGAAATGAATGCTGAGATTCTACGCAAGTATACATATCGTTATAAAGTGATAAAGGAATTTTTATTTAAGCCCCAAATATCGATTTAACGGGGAATGTTTAAATTTGAAATGATAAATTAATTAGGAAATTCAGAGAAAGTAAAATAAATTTATTGTCACCAATTTCGAATGTTGAGATATTATCAGAACTAAATTATTTAACTTCTAGCAAAACAGAAATGCAAAGTTTAAATAATAAATATTAAACTATTAAACTATTAAACTACCAAACTATGTTCATGTGATGAAGATTTCTTATATGAAAAAGTATCTTTCCTGCTACAATGAGAATTTGGTAAAATGAGATGAGATAAATGGTTAGAATATGTATTGTGCGAAATAGAGCAATTTTAAACCCTGATACAGTGTTATAGAAAATCATTGGCTAATCCAAAGTTTAGTCCCTTAATTCGTGGTTAGGTTAGGAGGATACTGGCTCCCACTTCCCTTTCTCGGAAATCTAACTCTTGCTTTAGTTCTAAAACATTAAAACCAAATTGGTGATTTTTAGTCTGTCACCCTAAAATTTCCAATTCTACACCCAACGATGTATATTTTCCTATTTATTTGCACTTAATTCCATGAACAAATTTCTCCTTGATGAAATCAAATGTGATCTTCACTCTGTTGTATAAATCATACTCCATTTCCCGGATCATATGTTTCACAACAAATTTTAACAATTCAATTGGTCAAGTCTAAATGTAAATTAAGTTCGGAGTTGAAAAACCATCACAATTTATTTTATATTTTAACATTAGCACGTCCATATTAACTTCTTCATTTCACCATATCTCAGAGTAGGAAGAAAGATAAAGGAAACTACTAAGACTTTATAAGAAAGATACAACAAAACACAAATTTCATTTATAAAAGAAAGTTCATACAACACTATTAAAACAAACAACACTTATCTGAAACTCTTTCTCAAAGAAAATCCCTTGTAACCTCTCCTAGGAAATGTAAAAAAAAAAATCTCTCACTTTTCTCCTTCTCCAACAACCCTTAGAGAAGAATTCACACTTAATCTCACCACAAAAACTCTAAATATAAGAATAATGGACTGCAAATGGTTGTGGAATGAAATGGAGAGTGAGTGGTGTGTGTGATGTTGAATTTTGGGCGATTAGAAGTCATGAAGAGTCACTTTTCTAATTAATTTCGACCCCAAATAAAGCTTAGAGTCGGTTATGTAATAGGTACATCCAAAAACTCTTTAAAAAGCATCAAATTTGTCAAATCTTTTAAAAATTGGGTCTGCACCGACACTAGCGCTGTCAACACCCATTCTAGTGTTGTCGGTGCCACTAGTGTTCTATTTAATTCGTTGCTCTCTGTCAAACGGCAACGTAGGCACCCAGTCTGGCACTTTCGACGCTGAACAAATTTACATATTCTCCATTTTGATTACAAATTTCATCATTTTTGCTTCTTTTTTACTTCAAGTGCTAAAAATCAACAACCTACAAGAAAACATGAAAAATACACTCCATTAAAGTGCAATATCATAAAAAATGAGTAAAAAATATGGGTCTAAAAATGCATATATTTTTGGTATATCAAAATCCCCCAAACTTACATGTTAATTGTCTTCAAGGTTACTCTGCTTATTTTTGTGTTATTCATGGTTTGTTTGGGAATTTATTCTTGGGTTAATGTTAGATTATTATTGGGTTATTCTTGTGTTACTCCGAAGTTTAGTATTTATTGGCAACCATTTTCTCAGTCACATGTTATTTTTAGGTTATTCGTGGGTTATTTATTGGTTATTTGCCGGGTTATTGTTGGGTTATTGTTAATAATTTTTAAGTTATTCGTGGGTTATTTTTAGGTTATTCGTCTCTTTTTTCGCAGTTTATTCCTTGGTTATTTTTAGGTTATTCGTGGGTTGATTTTAGGTTATTCGTGGGTTATTTTTAGGTTATTCGTGAGTTATTTTTCGATTCGGTTTTTCGCAGTTTATCCGACGGTTATTCGCGGGTTATTTTTATGTTAGTTTTTTATTATTCAAGGATTAGTTAAAAGTGTATTCTCATGTTATTCTTATGTTATTGATTAGTTAATATTAGGTTATTATTGATTTAGGTAATATTCATGTAGTTGTTGGTTATTGTTCTATTATTCTTGACTGATTGATGAGTTATTGTCAGTATTAATAACATGTATCTTATTCTTGTATGTTGATGAACAAATAATCTATAAATTGTAGTTGTCGTCCATCAACAGTTAGAGAAGTGTTGGATAATGTTCGACCAATTGTCTCTCTGGAGACTTAGTCAATTTTGAGAAAATTGAAGCTGAATAAGTTTTTTGAACTCCCCCTATCATCAAGATCATATCTTAACTATGCACATATTGAATTGTTGGGATATGAATAGATTGACATTCAGAATGGAGGGGATGGAGCTCAGTTTTGATGCATACCAAGTTGCTTTGTTGATTGACTTGCCCAATAGAGGACCCACAACAACTTGGGACAAAAAACCCGTTAGTGGTGTGGGTGTCAGACAAGCAAAAAGTGAAGTACTGAAGGGGTCACTCGGAGAGTCATCCACTTCACTTGATGAACTTATTATTAAATTTTTGTTGTCTAATTTATTCTTTCATACCAATAATTTTAGTGTACTCATAGGGCTCTATTTATTTGCTGAGAATTTCAATACTTTTTCTTCATTTAATTGGGCTGCAACGGTATGTGACCACCTCATTGAGTAAGTCAATGCCCGCTTCATCAAAATAAAGATGGGTCACTCATTGGGATACCTGAACGGATTTGTTTTTCTTCTAACGGTTCGTCTATTATCCAACCCTAATCAAGAATTTTTTTTCTTATTTGGGTAATATGAATTATTGATTTAGTTTTGTTTCCGCAGCTGTGGTTTTATGAGCGCACAATTGTGATAGCCCCGGCTGTTCCTGACACCAGACCTCACATGTTGAGGTAGCCAATAAATACAAGCAGGAACCCTGCAAAGATCTATTTAGTCTTTCAGATACTGACTACTGTACATGTTAATAATATTAATTTCTGTTATAAGTTCAGGGTTATGTTTGGTAATTTATATCATTTAGTTATTTATTTTACTGAATGTACTTGTAGGTTCTTGATTCATTTGTCGATTTAAGAGATGATGAGCACAATTTACTTGCCCCTCAACTTGACTGGATCTCCTCTCCTGCAAAGTCCATTCCAGAACCCAAAACTCACACTGAACCATTGACACCAGATTCTGACATTCCTATCCCTTTTGTCCCTAGTCACAACATTCCACAACCTATGCATTCAGAAAGATATTCAGGGACCAATATGGGTTTAGTAGAGATCTGTCAAATTCTCAGGGAGCAACAAAAAATTTTATTTCAATTCAAAGATTTTGTAAATAACAGATTAGATAAAATAGAGAATACGATGGTGGAGGTGAAGACCGACATCAAATAAACTAAGAAAAGATTAAATAAAGTTTACATGAAATCTCATGTTGGTTCTGAAATTGATGGGAAGAAAGAAAGCCCAACAATGGAAGAACAATCTCCTGCTTATATGGAAAAAGCGGGGGAAGAACAGCCGATAAGGAGAATGGCTGCATTTGATGAAGCTGTAGCTGACATTGAAATAGAGGAAGGAATAAATAAAAGGTGACGGGAAACATGGAAAGGAAGACATCAATGAAGACCCTCTTGGTAGCTTAGTCCGAAGGATTAAGTCTGGAGGCACCAGAAAAAATAGGGCAGTAGTTTCCTCATTCATTGTAGTAAAGAGAAAGAAAGCGAAAGCATTACTAATAATGACATAAGAAGAATTGTTGATTACCCTACCATCTTCTGAGATCGATGAAGTTGGGGAACATGAGATGAAGAGCAGTACAACAGAAGTGGTTGAAGAAAAACAGGAGGAACAACACAGAGCAATTATTGTATTCGAAGGTGCCCTCCCTAGTGTAGTTCAAGCAGCATATTCAATTGTGGACTCTTCAGCCATAGAGTTCCCTGACAGAGAACTTATACCCTCACACATGCAAAAGGTCATAGATACCTGCTTAAAGAAATACCAAGCTAGTAAGTAAACTTATAATCCTTTTTTGTCTACTGCCTCAGTCCTATATTAAATCTAATAAAAATATTTCATCAAAATGCAGAGATGACATAATAATTGCTATGGGCCATAGTCATATAAGTTGAATGTGCATTGAATCACTTTGGAATAATTAAGAAGTGGGCACAAAACATATTGATATGTTTATCATTTGATTGGAAAATAGAAGGCGTTAGTCACCTGATTCTCTTAGACCCTTTTTATATGTCTCTTCAACACACTGTGTAAGCATAAAAAATCTCATCAATGATAGTGATTCATGCTTTTGTTAAACTTATAAACTCATTTAAACTTATTGGAACTAGAAAGATGTATAGAAACCATCCATTGCAAGATATTGTTGCCGACGTAATAATGGATGTTGCAGCTCGAGCAAATGTCATTTTAGTTCCAATAATTAATAATGGTCATTATACTCTACTTGTTGGAAATCAGAAGGAACACAAATGAAGATTCTTTGACTCATTGCCTAATAAAATGCATTTGGGAGTTACCCGCGACGTTGTAAACAAACTAAGCCTTAGTTCATTTATTATGTAACCAACTTTTTCCTTTTATGCTTTCAATAATTTAAACTATCTTCTCTATTACCAGATTAAACATCTTCATAAGGACGTCGGGGAAGCTTTCCTCAATGACCCGACTAAATGGGATGTTACCACAACCAAAGGTCTTCCCACACAAAATGATAGTGTTGACTGCAATATTTTTGTTTGTAAATATATAGAAACAATTGTACAAAAAGACAGAATTGATTGGAAAGATAAACAAAACTAGCAGGCTGATATGCCTTAGATTAGGACAGAGCTTGCATATGAAATTTGTAGATATAAACTATTTGGATGATATTTGTATAGTTGTACTTTTCTGTAAATATGTTTGAAATGCTGATAGTAACCTATTGATAAATATGATTGATTTGATTTTGTAAATTATATGAATTATTTAAATGATAAATATGATTGAATTCCTTGATGAATGTCTGTATGATTGTTTGTTCTGTTGCACTAAACTATTACTACATATGACTTTGTATTTGTAGGCTTATGTATAAAGTTGAAAATATAGTGTCAATAATATGAAAATATCGTAGAAATAACCTAAAAATACCCTAACAATAAGCTGAAAATATCATAAAAATAATCTAAAAATAACCTAGCGATAACCTAAAAATACCTTGACAATAATCTAAAAATACCATAGAAACAACCTGAAAATAACCTAGCAATAACTTGAAAATACCATGACAATAATTTGAAAATACAATAGAAATAACTTGAAAATAACCTAGCAATAACTTGAAAATACCATAGAAATAACCTGAAAAGAACCTAGGTTATCGCCGTGATATAGCTAAGTTATTTTCAGGTTATTCTTAGGATATTGTTGGGGTTTCACTAGTTTATTGACGAGAGATTGGTAGATAACCTACCAACCGTTGACCTCATTTTTGGTTGAGGTCTAGTGTTCATCTTTAGTAGCCTAAGGTCTAGCCATAGGACTTCCTATTGACTATTCCTAGAAAAATAGAAATGAACCTTCACCATTAGAAATTCTAAACTCCTCTTTACTTAACTTGAAGTTCCACATAGTAGTTCCAACCTCTAGCACTTAGCAGGTGGGGTCATTATGGGGAGCTCAAGATGAGCTCCCATAGGACTGTTGGACCTTAGGGTTGACTTTGTATGTTGGTCTAGAGTTAAGGCACTCACCAACAATCACCTCACTCAAAATCACTGACAAATACAAACCCAAAATTTCTTGACCTTGATCTCTTGATCCTTTGAGAGACTCATGTAGATGGTCCCCTAAACCTACTGGCCCTAGGCTAGGGTTTAGCTAAGACCAGTACATAGAGGAACCAAATGGGGTTTCCATTGGCCCATGGTTTATTTATGGTGGTTGACACCCCAACTCTACCAAAATGCCCAAGTTAGCCTTTTGTCCTTAAACCTCCAAATTATCTAAGTACCCTTGGGACCCTAAATTTGGCCAAAGTTGCCCAAAATACCCAAATTTGTTCAAAAGTCATTTCAAACCTTTTGAAAACACCCAAATTACCCAAAATCACAAAAAATTGCCAAAATACCCCTCCTTAGCCCAAAATTAAAAACATTCCAAAAAAAAACCTAAAAATTCCCAAAATATTCCAAATATTCCCAATTTCACTTTTCTCAACTATCACATGTTCCAATTTGACCATTTTGACCATTTTGACCAAAACCCCTAAAATTGTCTTTAAAGGCTCAATCTCCCCAAATCCACCTCAAATGTCCATTAAATTGGCCACAATTTCCCAAAATTTCAATCCTAAACTCAAATTCACCTTTCATGTGACCAATACAAACCAAATCCAAGCTCAATTGGCCCATGATTTGAGCCCAATATTTGATCTAAATTAAAACCCCCAATTTTGGCCTTATGACTTGGTTCCACCAAATTAAACCCCATGGACTACTCCATTGGTCTTAATTTGGACCCTAAACTCTTCACAAAATTCCTAAACATCAAAATTGACATTCAATTGGCCTTGGTAATTTAACATCAAAATCTCCCAAATTGGCTATGCCTCCAAATTTCACCAAATTCAATGCTTTAGCCCAAAAATTGGCACCCAATTCATGTTGAAAAATCTTCATGGCATTCATATTGACCATTATCAATAATCAATTTGGACTTAGCTCAAGGCTAGCCCAATTTAGACCCAAGTCTAGCCCATCATGCCCAAAATGACCAACTCTTCAAAATCCTTCAAATTGACCCTCCAATTGAACTCAAAATCCTTTAAATACTTCACAAAAAAATGTTCATTACAATCATCTACATCAAATGCATCAATAAATTTCGTAAATTGACATGGCTAACCTAGCCCAAACCCAAGTTTTGGTCATTTGAACCCACATTGGACACATGCACTAAAATTAGCCTAACCACCCCAAAGTCACCAAATTAATGACTCCACAGCCATTAGTTGGACCCTAGTGACCAAGATAAATCCCATAAAACCAACAAAGCTAAGCCATGGACCAAAGGTCCCCTAAATAAAGGGATTTTGATTCCATATTCAATTAAGCCTTAGATATTTTTGCCAAAACTAAACCTCAACTCATTTAATTACTGTGACATATTCCCCTGGCTCACCTGACCACCTAGCCACCTCCCTCAGCCTAGCCATTGGGGTCACGATTTTGGTGTTTTCCGGTCATGCCTTGAAGATGGATGATTCTCGGGCTAGGCCATTGGGGACGATGATGGAGAGCCGTCTGATCGTGCGTTTATCTCATCAACAGATGAGATCAAGCTGGACAAAGCTCCCTTACATGAACCGTGGGCCTAGTCATCGCTGAGGTGGATGGCGGGGTCAAGTAGGAGCGCGCTGCATGGAGCTTCGGAGTTGCCTAGGATTAGGTGGCGCCGCGCGTTTACATAGATAAATAAGGATTTAAATAATTCAGAAAATGCTCCCTAATTTTAAAAATCCATATCTTGGTGTAGAAAAACCATAAAAATAAAATAAAAAAATCTTCTTGCTCAGTGAACAAAGGAGAACAATGTGGAAATAATTTGAAGTCTATTTGATGCATGTTTTATTTTTAATTAATTAAATACTGCTTTGAGACTTTTGATTCTCCATGCATGTAGACATTTCACCATGACTTGAAATTTTAGCATGTTGTTGCCTCTATCTTAGGGAACATTCTCTGATTTTTCTAAAGTCAAAAGAGATCTGTAGACAGAGATCCATATTTTTCAAATTTATGTATTTATTTGCTTAAATTAATCATAATAATTAGCATATTTCTTAGAAAATTCCAAGAAAATTTTGGAAGGTTTGCTATGACCAGGGAACCCTTTGAAAAATCTTTCATGAGCCAAGTCATTCAAAATGCACATAATCTTTACAAACCCTAAAGCACAAAGATAATTGATTTTGGAAAATAAAAATATTGAAATGACTTGATTTTTAATCTCCACTGTTGTTTAAGACTCAGAGAACTCCCCATAAAAATTTTAAAACATTTGAAGCTCATTTAATAACTCAAATTGATTTTTTCAAGGTAAATGACATTTTTGGTACTAAAATGATTTTTAATAATTAAAATATAACTCAAAAAGTTATAAAAATTGGTATTTTGAGTTCTATGTGATCATAGGAATTTTCTAAGAATAAATATGAAATTAAAATAAAAATTCCATTTTCAAGCGTATTTTTTAATATTTAAATAATTAAAAAATAATAAAAATCACAAACGTAATAAAATTCATGAAAATATTCTAAATTGTTTTATAAGCACTTAGAAACAATTGTAATACTTTTCCTAATTTTCTAAATGAAGATATTGAATTTTAAAGCTTAAAATAATTTTTAAAGACTAAAAAATGGATTTTCACCAAAATAATTCTAATAAATCAAATAAAAATATTTAAAATGTAAAATATGCTTATCAAGGTTCTTTGAACTTGGGGATAATTTTCAAAAACATAAAACAAAATTTTCAACTCTCAAATTATTTTTATAATTAATAAATACTCAAGAACTTAAAATAATTCTAATAATTCACAAAAACTCAATAAATCATGAAATTTTGTTCAAATGGTTCTCTAATTGAAGTCTACCTCCAGTAAAAATTTCAAGGGATTAGGCTTTTCCTTGGTCAAGTTATTGATTTTTTTTTTTGAAAAATTTTATTTTTGCATAAAAATAATTATGTGAATTAAATTAAATTTTGAAAAATCACATTTTCTCCTATGATGCCTTAATTGGCCCATGAGTAAAATAAGATAAAAATTTCAAAGTTATTTGAATTAAATTTGACAAATTATGAAATGATAGAGCCTTAGGGGTAAAAGGGTAATTTTGGAAGTTTAGCCTTAATTAACATTTTGGCTTAATTCAAAGAGAGAAAAGGGTAACCTCTGATTTTAAATAATTCATTTGGATGATTGCAAGTAAAAGGGGGATTAATTGGTAGAAACCAATCTAACTTTTGTTAATTAAAGGATAAATTTATAATTTCCTTAAATTATTAAAATTTCGAAGTCTAGTCAAATAAATGATCCTAAACTTAGGGGTATAGTTTCGGGTGTTAATAAATCACTAAGTTAATACCCCTATTTGATGTTCAAATGACTTTAAAAAAATGAATCATCATCACTTAAAATTTTAATCTCTTTAAAAAAAAATAATAACTAAGACATCCACCAAAAATCTTAAGGGCTTAGTAGCGACCTAAGCTAAATCAAATTTGGTTAAATTAGGATTAGAAAAAGTGGACATAACTATAATTGAACATCTTTAAAATGCTACAAGCCCAAATTAAAGTTGGCTAAATGTCTTTGATAGCATTAACTTGCCCCTTTTAAGGGTCTTCACCCACATAACTTACAAATTAAATCACAAATGATAATTACCCTACTCTTAGGGATAATGGAAACATCAATGTTCACTAAACATTAGGAGTATTTTTATAGGGTGAATTTATTAAGCAACATAGTAAGTTTAAATGAGCTCGAGACTTTTCACCAGGCGATGAGAGTGAAGCATGGACCTGCTTCTTCCTTCAAATCTGTTGGATATCTCAGAGGTTTACTAAACTTAATATATTTTGCTTAACAAGAATCATCTTTAATCAAACTAATAGAGATCCACCAAGATATGATCTAGGGTTAGGTAGGTCACCAAAACTTTACTTTCCTGCTTCATACAAAATGCCCTGACATGCATTTTGAGTTTCAGGTGGTGGAACGAGAAGACTCGCCAGGTACACTTTTATAGTTTACAACATTATCTTTTCTTAAGCTTTCCACATTATGCTTACTTACCTGAATGTATGAAAAGAATTCAAACTTGCATGCTAAACAACGATGTCACTCTGCATGAAAACCAAAACTATCAGGATAACCACAAAATCAAAACCAAAACCAAAACTAAAATCAACAAGATAAAATTCACCCCCACAACATTCAAAATATAAAATAACTCAAAATTTAATCACAAACATCACAAAAATAACAACTAAAACTAAATTAAGACGTCTCTATCAGATGATCGGGAATCCCTTAGAGAAGGTAACCTATGGTTGCTAACGAGGCTTTCCACTGTTAAAATGAAGTTATGGAACTCGTTAAGTTCAGTTTAGTAAATTCATTTGGACTAAGTGAATCCAATAGAAATAGTGGTGTCAGAACGAGGGAACCATAGGATCCTAATTGGTGTCGCTCTAATCAACTTTAATATGTCCCATAAAATTTAAATAACTTCGACCATAGGGCCATTCGATTTAACATCATAACTTGACACCCTAGAAAACTTAAACTCGTCACGGCAAGGGGCTTGGAGTTAGTATGGTGAGCAGCACGACCATCTTCAATAGCAAAATCTGTCTTCCCCAGCTAAACCATTCATTCCTTAGAATTAAACAACCAAGCTATAGGATTGCGAGGTTGTCTACTTATGCAACATAAATCCTCAACTCCTCTTTAGGCCTCTATACAACCATTTTGTGCAATATAAGCACTAACTCATCTTAGGATTTCGAGGTTGTCGTTCGTCACGACCTAAATCTTCACATCTTCTAGGCTATTTGTGTGATCGTTTCACACAAATGTAAGCCCTAACAAATAAAATTTGCAGGATGAAATACTTAAATAACTTCTCCTCAAAACCGAAGCCAAACCATAGAATAGACTGGGAAGTCACCGAGGTTCTCATTCAGATCCATGACATCCCCTAGTTCTTCCTTCTTTAGATTCCAAATAGAAAATGCTGTAGACTTGAGCCAATCTCATTTCACACCTCTCTATCCGATCTCATTGAAAAGTCCTATGCCTTTGAAATCCTTGAAGATAACATTTCCTAGTTTTTATCGAAAGTTTTCTTAGGTGACTTTGGTCATTTAAGATATAATTAACTATAGGGGCTTGCCTTTATAGGAAACTTTTCTGAACCCAGCTTAATATAAACCCTATTTAATTCTTCATATTGAATAGGGGAAATTGTCGGCAAATAAAACAGTTTCGCAGACTAAATGGACGTCATAAGTTTCTTAATTTATTTGATCGAGCCTCACCCTCAAGTCTTGTGTTTATCCTTTGGGATAGATACAAGGTTTGAGGTACAACACTCTTTCATTTAAACTATGAATTCTAAAACATTAAAATGTCCTTCTGAAGCGGGCGACGGAATTTCAATTCCGGTGACAGACAATTTCTTACGGGCAACTCCCCCAAACTAAAAATAGTGCCGACACCAACAACCCAACTGTAACCTAAAAATAGCCCAAGTGACATTCCCCTAATTGCTAGTTTATAGATGGGTTATTGTTAGGTTATTTCATTGCTACTTAGGGATTACTGCAGGTCATGATCATATTATTGCTGGATTATTGATAGGTTATTGCTTCGTTATTACTGGGTTATTGTTGGGTTATTGTTGGGTTTTTTTTTTCTTTTTTTGACCAGTTATTGCTGGTTTATTATTGGGGAATTGTTAGGTTATTGATGAGTATTTGGCCAGATTATTGTTGGATTATTGCTGAGGTACTATTACAGGATTACT
>NEWO01002039.1:26672-48248 GCA_003013225.1 Phalaenopsis aphrodite
CATCCTAATTATACAAGTGAAAAAAACTAAAGACATGAGTAAAATTAATTTTTTTATCAAACTTTCTATATTTTATTCTAGTTTAACATGTGGCAATTCAATAAACTTCTAAACAGTGGGTATAAATAAAAATAACACACTAACATGATAAAAAAATACAGAGCAGTAGTTTCTGAATTTCAAGTTTAAGATCTAAGCTAGCAAGACTTTCTACTTTATAACGGATATGAAATTAAGTTAAGTTCAAAAGTAACAAAATCACAGAACTAAATACAAAACAACAACTACTACCCTAAAATTTCAAAATAAAACGGAATACTATCTAGCACAACAATCACCAAAATAACAGAACATAAAATTCAAAACATAACATAAATCATAGTCCAAAATAACACACAGATGCAAATGTAGCAAGCTCAATCCACATAGTTCACATCATATTACAACTATAAAATGAATCTCTCAGCTCTACTCTTCATCCTCAGAATCACCGCTGTACCATTTTTCTGTAGGCTCATAATCAGGATATTGAGGATATGGAGGAAATTGCACTCCTGATTCACCTCTAATGAGGCTCTCTAAAGATGAGTGGAATTTATCATCATAATCACTCTTACTTCTATTATAACTATTTGTATGATCTGCAAAACGCTCTAAATTTTGTACCTTATCAGCGGTAAAATTGATATTGTCCATTACCTTCTGCAATAACTCATCCCGAGTCTTGGTATCACCTCTAGATGTAGAAGCACGAGAAGTAGATGGTCGTGATGAAGATGCAGTAGAAGTCTCTAATCTATAACTTCTAGAAAATCCTCCTCTCTAGTCAGAAATCGAATGCTCAGAATAATTCTTCACATTCACCTTTGTAATGGGCTTTAGAGGTAATAGAGCATCCTTCCAACTATTTTACTTCACTCCAGCTTGCTCGCATAATGAAAATATCAAGGAAGAAAATCTCATACCTGCAGTAGTAGTAGCAATAGTTGAACTGATGATAGTGTGATAGATCAAAGCCACTATGTTGATGAGCTTTCCCTCCTGAATACAATAGTTCAATGTTGTTCTCTCTCTAGTCACTTCACTAAGATGATTGGTCGGAAGCAGATGAGCAGAAATGAAATAGTGTCAGGTCTTTGAAGGTGCACATAACTTTGAAGTTAGAAAATCTACTCTCCTCTCATTGGTTATCTTTCAAAGTCCTCTCCCAATAGTCAAATATGAAATAATCTCATCTAACTTTGCTTCACTAGGCCTATAATTCGCATAAAAACATAAAGTCTCCGATCGTAAAAAGTAAAACAAGTTGATTACCTCTAGAGTAAAAGGTATTAACTTTCCTCTAACCATAACTCGATCGTCTTTAGCCTCTGGGAGATTTGCATAAGACTCTCTCACAACAAAATCACTGCGATGACAGAGAAACAATAGTATTGTTTCCACTATCGGCGGACTATCGGGTCTTCTACCTCTCCACCTAGACTTTTGTTACATCGCTCCTAAATAAATTTTCGTGACTATAGAGCTTCAGTATATCGATCCTGAGCTTTCAAACTGACAAACTTGCTTGAATCGAATGGGCTTTTTCCTTTACTCCTTTTCATTCTTGGTGCAATTCTACAAATTTAATAAATTCAAAAAATAACTTTAAAAATCAAGTTTAAATCACTAAACTAAAGTTTTAAAAGAACTAACTAAACTTCCCAAGAAATTTCCATAGATTTTTCTTCACTTTTCACCATGAATAGCAAATTTTCTAAATCTTCCAAATGTGCTCAAAATATATGGTGAAAATCCAAAATTTTGCATAGAAGTAAAGCTCTTACCTTAAGGAACTTGGATCAAGCAAATCTCACTCAATTCCACCAAGAAATCTTCAAATTCCACTTGCCCTAGCCCTTAAAATCACGATTTTGAGTTGGGGAAGATGATAGGAGGTGTTAAAAATGGTATTTTTGGGCTTAAAATTCACTTTTAACCCTCGCGAACCGATTTTCGTGAACCGACTCTTAAGCACAAGTAAGTGGCGCTTAGGCGCCTGCCTCTCGGATTGGATCGCGCTTAAGCGTGAGATGTGGTGCTTAGGTGCCAGTGCACAATTTTTAAAATTTTTAATTTTTGTATGTAAAATGCACTATTAGCCAAAGTAAACCACCCCTAAATGGTCTCATAGCACTTAAATGACTATTTTTAATTCTTATGACTCCCTTGTCTCTCAAAATTATCCATAATAATTAATTCAATTCGAGGCTAAAAATAACACAAATTTTCACAAAAACAAACTTGTATTAATTTACAAAAAAATACAAACACATTTAACGCTTAGTTCTCTCTCCAAACTGTCTTGGATGAGAAAATTTTCCTAAGTACAAAACACTTAACACACATTTTACAAATAAACACATAAGTGACACAAACACTAAACACAAGTCATAAACACTAACACACTTAAAAACATGACTCCAAACACACATTCCTAACACTTAACTTAATGTCGCTCTTCATTAGAAGGAACAAATTCTTGTCTTTCATTAGTCTCTCCAGGAATATAAAGTTGAAAAAAAGACGGTGGTGACGACCTCTAATACTATCATCTTTGATCCACTTTTGCTTAAGGAACATCGCCTTATCCGCTTCCTCGATATAACTGGTATGGCTGAATTGTATCTTAAGTTGCCACCCAATATGTTCTAGATGAGCATGCAATTCAAGCACCTTAGTCTCTAATACAGATATAGTATTCTCCATCTTGTTGATCTTCTCAGATATCCCTTCAATACAACGGCTAAGAAACCATTATACATCTCATGTGCACTTTGACTAATGAACTTATTCTTCATGGCTTCCTCCTTCTTCAACTTCATCTCTCATAATGAAAGTTTCTCTAAATCTCTCTCTTTCTTAGACTTTTAGGGCTAAAAATAATCCAGGGTGAAATTCCTTCACAAACCCCTTCTATTTATAGGCTTAATTCCCCCTCATAACTTCTAGGTACGACTAGAAACTGCCAAGACACATTTATTCCAACTAAATTGCAGTCATACCTTCTAGAAATCAAAATTTGCACATGTGATTAAACTGTCGCGCTTAAGCGCCGGATTTGGCGCTTAAACGTCAGTGCACATTTTTGCACCAGTCAACTAATGTCCAAATTCTTATTCTAACATGTCTAGGTCACTAAATAAAGTCTAAAAATCATTACTAACACATAATAAACTAAAAAATACTACCTCAAATTTTTTAATCAGACTCAAAACAACAATTAAAGAAAAAAACACTGATAACTTTGAGTTGCCTCCCACAATGTGCTTGGTTTTACATCGTCAGCCTGATGTAACCAGTGCTCATTCTGGTTGACCCAACATCATTCCATCATTATGAATCACCGTCATCAATATGTCCAAACATCATTCCATCATTATGATTGTGTTTGAATGGTTACAACAATATGAATCACCGTCGTCGGGGAATTGGGATCACCCAATGCATCTAAGACGATAAATACATGGATGATTTGACCTTAAGATGAATCCCTTAAAGTGCGCCTTCAGCTTTACCTCTAAGAAATTTCTAGGATTCGTTGTCCGTCATGGGGAATTGGGATCGACCCGAATAAGATTAAAGCTATCTTGAAAAAGCCTCCACCAAAAACTTTGAAACAACTATGTTCTTTCCAAGGGAAGTTGACATATCTGAAACGCTTTATTTCTAATCTCTCAGGTAGGTGTCAGCCCTTCTTGGCATTAATTAAAAAGGATGCCAAATTTGTTTGGGAAGAGAAATGCTTGTGGGCTTTTGAGGACATTAAGCAATATTTAATGACACCTCCTATTTTAGCAGGCCCTGTTCCGGGAAAACCTTTAATACTTTATACTGCAGCCTTAGATGACCTCTTGGAGCCCTATTAGCCCAAGTCAATGACGAGGGTAAAGAAAATGCACTATACAACTTGAGTCTTTGTCTAATACAGATGGAGATAAGGTATCCACCTATCGAGAAGCATTGTCTAGCTTTGATTTTCATTGCTGAAAGGCTTAGACACTGCATGCTTTCTCATAAGATTACCCTGATTTCAAAAGTTAATATGTTGCAATATTTATGATCCGACCAACACTTTCTGAGCGTCTAGTAAGATGGTCAATGATTTTATTGAAATTTGATATAACTTTTGTTCCCCTTCATGTTATTAAGGGACAAATTTTAGCAGACTTCCTCGTTGCACGCCCATTTCCAACTAGGTCCCCTCTTAATGACGAGTTACAAGATGAACAAATATTACAAATGAAATTCTCTAGTGTGCAACACTGGGAGATGTACTTTGATGGAGCTTCTTCAACCAAAAAAGATAAAGGATCAGACATAGTTATACTGAACAAAGTACAGATTAGTTTGATCTTTATCACGCCAGATAAGGGTATGCTGAGGTTCTCCTATCACCTGACAAAGTCATGTACCAACAATGAATCATAATATGAAGCTTTAATTACCAAATTGGAGTTGGCAATCTAAATGGATATAGCAGACATTGCCATCTATGGCGACTCACAGCTCGTCATCCAACAAGTCATCAGATAGTACAAGATTTTTAAACTTAGATTAGCAAAATACCATCAATACACAATGAAGTTGTTGGAGTAAATTCCCAATGTAACTTTCTATTAGATTTCTAGGGGAGATAATGCCCATGCTGACACTCTAGCAGAACTTGCTAAGGAGCTGGCATGTCCCTTGGAGGATTCTGTTGATATTACAGTACAAGGAAGACAAGTTTTGCCTCAATTCGATCTAAAAAATCTACAGAAGCTAGTAAAATAAAAAGAAATGATAATTGCAGTTACTGATAACAATGAAGATTGGTGCATGACATTAATAGAATATTTGCATAGTGGAAAACTGCCGGAGGACAATTCAGCAACACACCACATCACAAAAAGGGTTATGTCATATGCTCTAATAGGTGATGTCCTCCATAGAGGATCATTTTATTAGATGTGTCTACGATGTTTAAGAACAATAGAAGCACAAAATATTGTCAAAGAAGTACACGTCGGATTGTGTGGCGCTTACCAGTCAGAGCCGAAGATGAAAATGAAGATCAAGAGACTCAGATATTATTAGCTAGCGATGATGTCTGACTGCATGGATACAACCAGAAGATGTCACCAGTGCCAAGTGCATGGGGTGGTCTTGCACCAACCTCCGAATGTGCTACACTCAACAGTCGCCTCATGGTCATTCGAGTGTTGGGGCACGGACATAATATGCTTGATAGACCCTCTGTCTTTTAAAGGACACAGACTTATACTTTTCGCTACAGATTACTTTTCTAAATGGGAAGAGGAAGTACCATTACGAGAGGTTACAGCACAGCACGTCCTTTAATTCTTCAAGAACCAAGCTATCTACCGTTTCGGAGTTCCATGCAGAATAATCTCTGATAATGGGACAGCTTTAAGAAGCACCAAAGTCAACAATTCCATCAAACGACACGAGATAGACTGAAGGTACTCTACAATTTACTATCCTAGGGAAAATGGTATGGATGAGGCCTTCAAAAAGATATTGATACAGATTTTGAGGAAGACACTGAATGAAAATAAAAGAGATTGGCATAACAAATTGCTAGAAGCTTTATGGGCCTACTGGACGACGCTCGTGTACGGGTCTGAGGTCGTACTACCGTTAAAAATTCAGACATCGTCTCTCAGAGCCACTGTCGCCAATCAACTGACAACAAAAGTAAGTGCAAAACTCAAACTTGAGGAATTGGAAAGTCTCAAAGGAAAATGACTAGAAGAACAACAATATTTGGAGCTTTATCAAACAAAGATGGTACAAGCTCATGACAAATTGGTCTGCCCGAGGACATTCAAAATTGGTGACCTTGTACTCATGCTCAAAAGGTTTATTCTTGCACGCCACAAGATAGGTGAAAATTTTGAGCCAACTTGGGAGGGACCATTTATCGTAGAAAATGTCTACACATGAGGAACCTACCAGCTAGTAGATTACCGTAGTGAAAGACCCATGCTGCCAATCAATGAACTATACCTGAAGACATACTACACAACTTAACATTGCTTGAAATGAAATTTTGATCGTTTTGGGGTTATGTATTTGGCTAAACGTCTGTGATCGGGTCTTCTTTTTTTTTTTGTAATAAAATTAACCTCAATAAAATGAAAGTTTTCTTAAATTACATACTTCAACTTTCTTCTTTCTACCTTTTAAATTTGATATTCTACTAAATTAAATTAAATACATACATAAATGGACAATTTTCTCACCAACATAAACTAAAATTTTCTCTAATAAACACTTTGTTTTGTTCTTATTCTCGCTAAATTTCAGCTCACTGATGTTATTCCTATCGTCTACAGAGAAAAAAATGTCAGGTCAGAGGCTGATATTTGCTTTCAAAGATGGATGGAACCTCGTACTTAACGAAGAAAGGGCACCGCAGGGTAGCACCATAGACTTCGACATGGACTTCAGTCAGATCGACATGGACTGTGAGGGTCCTTTGATGGATGTGGTTAGTCTTCAGGAAAAGGAAGGGTTGTCATCACTATTAAGGTTAAGCACTAGAGATAATTCCTCAATGAAAGGGGAAAATGTGATAGCACAAGAAGACCCAATGGAAGGGACTAGTTGCCTGCCATCTATGATAGCTACACCAACTGGGGGCCTGGTGGTTTCAAATGATGAAAGACCACCAGATGCACCGCTGCAGAGAACTCAGCGTAGAAACGCCAACCACTAAAAGCATAGGGCTTTCTTATGTGAAGAAAGAAGACGCTATAAGGAAGCGAAAAACTTGCTCACCCTTATCCCTGAGGGGAATATCTACGATCCAGGCATGAGAGAGACCTCTTCTAGCTTACCTGCTACAGACGATGAGTCTGAGTTTGCTATAGAGTCGGAGATACCATGAGTTTTAGATGTTCTTTATATGGGTTGCTCGACATGCAACACCGAGATACTTACACGTATACCAGTTACATGGGCATTTGTGGAGTGACCGGAATGCAACGTCCTCCACCTGGAGCAGTATAGTACTTTAGAGGAGTATGCATCCACTGACGATGGATTCCAGACCACAGATCACCTGATGGGGGAACCGTATATGCTGTTGGATACAGAGCCATATATCCCGTCGGACACAGAGTCATATGTTCCGCTGCAGACAAAGACAACATCAGCTTGGATTCCCGTTGATACTGAAATGAAGGAGTATCCTCGACAACCGTCGATCGTCTCTATGATAGAATACTACAAGATGAGTAAAGTAAACAAAAGGGAATTTGGATTATATGAAAAAGTTCAAGGAAGATTCATCAACATAGTAGAAGGCTTAGAGCTATACACCAGGGTCTTCTCTGAAAGCAATGAAAGAAGTATTCTCGACTATATTTTTTATCTAAGAGACAGATGTCGAGTGGGCCTTCTGAAGGAAAGAACTTATTCTAAGCCACGAAAATGGATTTGTGGAAAGGGCATGATCACTATACAATGTGGCTGCTGTTACAATTTCAACCTAGACAAACAAGAAAATTGATACACCTAAAATATATAGTGTTTTCAAACACATCTTTATACCTATTTTTGAGATATTACACTTTAATGGAAGATATTTTTGTGTTTTTATTGTATATACAAGTAAAAAATGGAAAAATGCTTAAAAGAGTGAAAAAAGGATCAATTTTAGAGGAAAAAAGGTGAAAATTTATTCAAAAGAGTTTTGGCGCCTAAGTGTCAGATCCGGCGCTTACGCACCGGTTAAACAGAGAAGGTAGCTCCTAAGCATCGAGACCCCACGCTTAAGCGCCAGTGGAAGTTACTAGACGAGTAAAATTGGTTTTCAAAAATTTCGAAGAGTTTTTTGAGGCATCCATTGGCTTAATAGGTGTTTGTAACTACCATAGACGAAAATTATCTTGAAAGGATGCATCTCTTGGGCAAATACATCGAATCAAGACACATTTTAACGAGATCCCAAGGCACCTATTGGAAAACTATAAAAGAAAGAAGAGAGGATATAGAAAAGAGTCCTAAAAATATTGGCAAGTTTTGAAAGTTCTTTTCTGGGAGTTAGTTCGGAGAGATTTTCAGGAACCACTTTTTATTTTAATTTAACCTTTTTGTTATTTTATTTTGAGTGATTTTAAAAGAGAAGATATTCAAATAAACTTCAAGAGTTTGGTGGAGGACTTGAGATAAGTTTTTATCTTTTTGTTTTAAACTACTTTTGTTGTTAATTGAGACTTGTTGTTGGTTTGACAATAATTTCTTCTTTTAAACTAAAGTGTGGTTCTGTTTTCTCCATGGATTATGAGTAGTTTTCTATATCTTACTTCTTAAAATGATAAGTAATTAAGTTTTGGATGGAAGTTGGGGAGAGTATTGTGATGATTTAAATCCATGCACTTTATTTACTTTTTGATTTGGCTGATCCAGATGTTAAAATTTGTTGTGAGAACATGTAAGAAATGGGCTGGTATTATCTCAGTCAAAAATTAGAAAGAATCACATGAGTTTGTATGAATGAGAATGTAGTTCATATGATTGAGTGCAAATAAATAGGGAAATATTCATTGATGGGTGTAGAGTTAGAGGACTTTAAAGTGACAGGTTAAAGCCCCCAACATGGTTTATTATTTTAGGTTATGATATGATAATGTTAATCCGCAAGTGGAGGGAATTGAGGGAACTCTAGAGTGAAAGCTAGTATCTTCCCTGCCTAACCGGTCTTCAAAACTATTCAAATTTTAAACTGGTCAATGTTCTTTACAGCATCTCTAGTAAGGGTAAAGAATATTATTGCTCCTACTTGACACAACACAATTTACATACTTTCACAATAGAATTCCTATACTTATTACTGATTCATGATAAGAAGAAAGATATTTTCATATTAAATACTTTTCTTCTAAAAAAACTTTAGTTATCTTTTTACTGTTTCGTTAAAATATCAAAAAAACCAAAAATATTTTAAATTTTAAATTCCTACAAAAATCATTTTTATTTTAAGTAATTATCTTTTTAAAAATAGAAAAACTTTCTAAAAGTGCATATTGCATAATCTTCCCTATGGGTTCAATATTCAGGTCTTAATCAAAAAGTCCTAGATTACTTGTTAACGATAAGTATACTTACGTAGTATCCCAATATAATTATATATAAATTAAAAAGTTAAATTCTTATTTTTCTTCAGAATCAAGTTTTTGGTTTTATACAAAATAAGGAAACTTAAGTAAAAAATTTCATCAGAACTAATGTTATACTATGCATAAGCATTAAGTATTCAGGTATCAAGTTTTTGGCACCATTGTCGGGGCTTAAAATCTTCAAGTAGTGGTGTCAACTTCATAAATCCTTGCATATTCAAAAAAGTGGGATCAAGTTTTTGGCATCGTTGCCCGGGGAGGAAAGATAAAAGAAAGAAACAAAACTAAGTAAATTTCTATTTTTAGAAAGTTTTATTTAAACTTTAAGTATTGTATCTTATTTTGTATGTTTTATTTTATTTTATTTTATGTTAGTGTATGTGTAGTTTAGGTTCTAAAGGACTAGTGCCCCACAATTCTGAATTAGAAAGAACTATTAGAAAAATCAGAAAAACAAAAAAAAAACTAAAAATCTTGAAAAATCCAAAAAAATTACAGAAATGGCAAACTAAAAAAATCAAAATGTTGAAATTCATCAAGAGTTTAGACCTTTAAGAGATTATGTCAACCCTACTGTAGATGAACTTCTTTATAGTATTCAAAAATCTATTATAGTGGCTAATTCATTTAAGCTTAAACCTGCTATTTTCAAAATGGTCTCAAATAATCAGTTTGGGGGATCACCAACTGAAGATCCAAATTTACATCTCGCCAATTTTCTAGAATTGTGCGCTACATTTAAATACGATGGTGTTTCAGATGATGTCGTAATGTGGTTGAATTCTTTAGCACCTGGATCTATCAGAACTTGGGGTGATTTAGTACAAAAATTCCTTGTTAAATAAATCATCCATATTTATATTATTGTAACCATTCGAACACGATCCTCAAATTGTACAAATGGTATATTTTTGGTTTACTCTTGATGACCAAATCATCCACGTAGCATTCCACTTAGTTGTGAATGAGATCATAAAAAATCTTTGTCATAGCTCATTGATATGTTGCTCTGACATTCTTTAACCCAAAGGACATCACTGTGTAGTAGAAAATATTGATAGGTGTCCTGAAGTCTGTAGAGCCATCTTGATTTGGTTGTATCCTGACGACCCATCCATGAAGGAGAAAATTTCATGTGACGCGATATCCACCATCATTTCTGGTATTGGTAGTGGAAATTCATCTTTTGGAAAGGCTTTGTTCAAATCCCTGAAGTCGACACAAACATAGGTTCATCCATTTTTCTTCTTAATATGTACAATGTTAGCTAACCATGTGGGGTATTTCTCTTCTCTTACAAAGCTAGCGTCTATTAATTTCTTCACCTCGGCAATTCCTTGCTGCTCTATTTCGAGGCACATTCTTCTTGGAGCTTGCTTTACTAGGGTCATACCTTTGTCCACCCCAAGCTTAAGTACTGTAAACTCTGCTGACAGTCTTTACATCTCTTTATAACTCCATGTGAAGCAGTCTTTGAATTCTGTTAATAGTTTGATCAACTCTAAAGATTCTTCATTATTGAGTAGAGAACTTATAAATGTAGGTCGAGGCTGCTCATTTGTCCCGAGGTTAGTTTCCTTCAATTCATCGACAACTGATTTAATTTCTTCCTTAAATTCTGGCATAACATCTTCTATTAGCTGAAAAGTAGAGTCATCCTCCACATCGATGCATTCCTCTTTCAATTCACTAGTAATAACCCTACAAAATTCTGAATCATCGACTGGACCGACTGTACCAAATCCTAGACCTTCTTTCAAGTTGAGAGTTTGACTTTTGACATCCCATAATTTTTTAAAAAGTTGTAATTTATCTTTTGGTATTTGTGTTGGCAAATGTCCGTGTTGAATCAACTTTTGTACACAAGGAGAAAAGTGACTAAAAAGAAATTCCATTAATTCATTAGGATCATCATCCAAATTTACATGATTTTCAAGATTGGTAGAAGTAGAAACACGATAAAATTTGATCGGCTTTGAAACAGGGCTACGAACTTCCTTGATCTCTAAACTCTTGACCTTTTGAGGGAGAACCGGAGTAAGGTTCATGGTGTTCACATAGCGGTTTATCTGAGCATACATTGTTTCATATTCGCTTTTCTCCATATCTTCTAAGAATATATACTGAGGTTTCTTTTATTTTGTCATCATTATTTCATCTTCAAAACTATCTTCATCACTGATTTAGATGGTCGACCTAGTCTGTTCAACAATTAAGTTGGTTCTTCCTCGTCCGCATCCCCGGCCTCAACTTAGGGTGCATGAACTAAAAGAACCCTCACCAATTTGTTGTAAAATAGTGGTGGAAGATCACTGAAGTGGAGTTGAATGGCTTCCTCTTTGTGATTTTTTTTAATGTTCACTTTTACTTGTCACAATTTCATGAGAGAAGACAGTTTTCTTTAGAGGAGCGTAGTAGGCGGCATCTTCATGATATCCAACTTCATGAATTGAAAATGGTTGTAGATCTCCTTTCATGCAATGTTCTTGTCCTTCCTTGTAGTACTTAATGCATTGGCGTAGAGACAACGAAACCATGTTGTGTTCATGAATCCATGGTCAACCAATTAGAGCATTAAAAGAGGTCTCGACGTCGATGATATGAAATTTAACAGTTGTTACTAGTTTTCTAATTTTCATAAGTAGTGTAATTGATCTAAGTGCTCTCTCTCTCTCTCTCTCTCTCTCTTTTAGTTGAATCCTCTTAGCATCATTTTATCGGCAGTAAGCTCTTGAGCTTCAATGTCTAAAGTAGGCCAATGTTTGTAGACTCATCAAGTTGAGTGATGCTTCAGGATCTACCAAGACTCTAGACAACACAAATCTGCCGACGTTAATGGAGATATAGAGTGAACGATTATGGTCTGCGGAACCGAGCAGCAAAACTTCATCTATGAAAGTTACCCCAGATTATTTTTTCAACTAACAAACTTCATCTGAGTATGTGCTGGCCAACTAAGCTAAGCAAATCTCTTGGTCAAACAAAGCTGTAACCAGAGACTCTCTCATCTCCTTTGACAGGATTAGAGCAACGTAGATGCTTAATTTGGTCGGTAACTTCCTAAGATGAGCTAGCACATTATAATTGTTTGTATGATCCTCCAATTTTCTCTTGGTTATGTTTTTCTTCCACTGGTGGAGGTGGAGGTAGCTCTTCTCGAGTTACTATTTTCTTTCCTTTATCCACTAAAGCTATCCTCGGGGGTAACACTCTTCCACTCCTTAAGTTCACTTCTATAATTTCTTCTTCTTAAGATACCATTACTGAATCTTCCACTATTTCTTCTTTGTTGGAATAATCTAAGTTGATAACAAGCGGTGCACCGTGACGTCGAGGATTGGTTTTTCACTCCTAACGCTGTCGTAAGAGGTAATGTCGATGTCTTCTTTAGTCTTGTCAAAGAGTTCATCGGACTCGAGTACAATTTGAGGATTATTTTGGGAATCGAGATCGAGGCTAGATTGGTAAAAAACGTAGCCGAAATCATAGTCATTATATTCATAAGACCCCATAGGGGTGAAAAGATAATCATACAAGGTCAGAGGTTTGAGGATTTTCTTCCCCAAATCTGAGATAACTAATCTAACAGAGGCAACCCCTATCCTACCCTCTGTGCTATCAGTCTTCATGGTGGTATTCTTTTTCTTCTTCTTTGATGATGACAGAGCTTTTGGTGAAATCTTCATCTCGGGTTTGGCAAGCTAAAGACTCTGAACAGGAGATTGTATTTATGCAGATTGAATCTGATTTAGTATTTTCTTGGACAATTTTCTCCAAAACTGTACTTCATCCATCTTTTCCAGTATATGGGTCAATCAGAGAGATTGACACAAACAAAGTCATATTTATAGAACCTTTTTTAGGTTCTTTTAAATATTCTTTTGTGATTGTTATATTCCCTTCTTTGAGATTTTTCTCGAGCCAATCCTTAAAGATAAAATATTCTTCTAAGTAATATGTGATATGGAAAATAATTTTGTTGATCCTTCTTGTCGACCTCTTCGGGTTTCTTTAGATCTAGTAATTTGAACTCAGGCTTCTTCTTCAGACTTCTGAACATCTTGGATACGGCTTCTTCTTTGAAGGAATATACCACTTTTTATTGGTCTACCAACGATTTTCTCTTGTTCTCTGCCCGGTGCAATCCTCCCTGAGGCGGTCGCTGGCTGGACTGGCCATATTTTTGTGTTTATTTTTAGCATGTTGTGATGACGATTGACGAGGATTTTCTACTTGTATCATCATTAGTTGCCTTCCTTTATCGATAGTTGTCATTGTTCCAGACTTCTTTCAAACACTCTGGCTGCCTTGGATTTCTCATGAGAATTCATATGTTTGATTTCTTCTTGAAAACTGTTGGCTTCGCTGAGTAGTTTCTCGAAGGATTTGATGGTGAGTCCCATTGAGCATGAAAAATACTGGCCCATGAATGCTCTTGAGTAAGATCTCAATCGCATGATGTTCCTGTAGCTCGTCAATCGTCACCACAGCATGCCTATTCTAACTATATTGGTTAATAATTAAAACCTTTTATAATGAATTAGTAGGATCATTAAGATCTATTATAGATGTTATTGTGGGTGGATCATTAATGTCAAAACCTTTTGATCAAGCATACTCTTTAATTAAAGAAATGGCTACTAACAATTTTCAATGGTCCTCCGAAAGGGTAAATTTTAAGAGAGTAGCCAGTATTCATGAATCTGATGGAATGTCTATTTTGGCATCTCAAATTGCTGCTATTCTCAAATACCTCCAGTATCAGAAGAAAATTCACTAAGACAAATCATTGATACTCAACCATCTTATGAAACCTTAAATGTGATAAATAATCAAAATAACAATGCCTATTCTAACTATTTTATCTCTGGATGGAAAAATCACCCTAATTTTAGTTGGAATAAATATAATAATTCGGTGAATCCTTGTAGAAATCTGAACAATCAAGGAAATCCTAATTTTTAACCTTATTATTCTCCAGGATTAATAATAAGAATTAATGATCAAGAATTGAAATTTAATATAGCCAAAGCAATGAAATATCCTGTAGTATAAAAAGACAATGAATGTTTCAGGATGGAAGTAGCTGATTATCTAAGTAATGAACAATTTAAGAAATAATTCAAAGATAAATTGAAGCAAGCAGAATTTTTTTAGAATGAAGATGAAATTAAAGAAGAAGATTTGAATTATATTCAGGACAAATTTGAAACGTTAGACTTGATGAAAAATGATAGTAAAAATCTTACTCCTTCAAGTATTAAACCACCTGAACTTGAATTAAAGATATTACCTACCCATTTAAAGTATGTATTTTTAGGACAGTCATCTACATTGCTAGTTATTATATCTTCTGAGTTAAATGAGATTCAGGAACAAAACTTGATAGAAATGTTAAAAAAGTATAAAAATGCTTTTGGATAGACTTTATCAGATATTAAAGGAATTAGTCCTTCAATTTGTATGCACAGAATTTTATTAGATGAACAACATGAACCTAAAGCCGATCCTCAGAGAAGATTAAACCTAATAATGAAAGAAGTTGTTAAAAAAGAGATTTTAAAATGATTAGATGCTGGAATTATATATCCTATTTTAGATAGTGCTTGGGTAAGCCCAATTCATTGTGTACCAAAAAAAGGAGTGATTGTTGAAGAAAATGAGAAAAAAGAATTAATACCAATAAAACAAGTAACTGGTTAGCGAATTTGCATTGATTATAGAAAATTAAATATGGTCACCATAAAAGATCACTTTCCTTTACCCTTTCTAGACCAAATGTTGCATTGATTGGCTGGGAATAAGTATTATTGCTTTTTAGATGGATATACCTGTTATCTTCAAATTTTAATTGCTTGAGAGGATCAAGAGAAAGAAACGTTTACAAGCCCATGTAGAACATTTACTTTTCGTAGAATGTCTTTTGGACTATGTAATGCACCTGCAACATTTCAAAGATGTATGATGTCAATTTTTAGCAATTTGATAAACATGGAATGGAAGTGTTTATGGACAATTTTTTTCGTATTTGGAACTTTTTTGAATTATGCCTTAATAATTTAGAAAACGTTCTGGAAATATGTGAAAAAGTCAATTTAGTATTAAATTGGGAAAATTGTCAATTTATGGTTGTAGGAGGTATTTTACTTAGGCATAAAATTCCAGAAAAAGGCATGGAGATAGATCCTGCAAAAATCTAAGTTATAGAAAACTTACAACCATATACTAATGCTAAAGGGGTGAGAAGTTTTCTAGGACATGCGGTTTTTTACAGGCGCTACATAAAAAAATTTTCAAAAATAACTAAGCCTCTATGCCAACTTTTAGAAAAAAAGATACGAAATTTGATTTTAATGAAGAATGCATAAAAGCACTTGAATTATTAAAGAAAAAGTTAGTCACTGCACCTATAGCACCACCTGATTGGAAAAAATCATTTGAAATAATGTGCGATGCTAGTGATTATGTTATTGGGGTTGTATTAGGACAAAGGCTTATGCTAGTAAGACTCTATTTGATGCTCAAATTAATTATACCACTACTGAGAGAGAGTTATTAGCTATCGTTTATGCCTTTGATAAATTTAGACCTTATTTAATTGGAACTAAATATATAGTACATACAAATCATTCTGCTATTAAATACTTAATGCAAAAGAAGGATGTTAAACAAAGATTAATTAGATGGATGCTTCTATTACAAGAGTTTGATTTTACTGTGATTGATAGAAAGGAAAATGATAATTAAATAACTGATCATTTGTCTAAAATAGAAATAGAAATATTAACTAATTTTGCAAATAAAATTTTAGAGAATTTTATTGTTGATGAAATGGATGTATCGTGGTATGCTGGTATAGTGAATTAAATTGTAAGTGATATTCTATCACCTGATATAAAAAATCCCTTATTAAAGAAGTTTATATATGATTCAAAAGATTATTTTTGGGATGACCCATATTAATATAAACAATGTAAAGATCTAATTATTAGAGATGTGTGTTTTATGAAGAAACTCAACAGATAATTGAAAGATGTCATGATTCTGGATTTGGAGGACATTTCGGAACAAATAAAACTGCATATAAAATTTTACATGCTGGATTTTATTGGCCTACTATTTTTAATGATGTTAATGAATATATTAAAACATGTGATAGATGTCAACGTGCAGAAAATATTTCTAGAAGAAATGAAATGTCTCTAAATTACACATTGGAAGTTGAAATTTTTGATGTGTGCGGATTATATTTTATGGGACTATTTATGACTTCATTTGGAGACCTATGTATATTACCTGCTATTGATTCAAAATGGATTGAAGCTATTGTTGTACCTAGATGTGATGCTCGGTGTGTTTCTAAATTTTTAATTAAAAGTATTTTTTCAAGATATGGAATGTCAAGTGTAATTATTACTGATGGAAAATCTCATTTCAAAAATAAGAGAATCAAAAAATTAATTAAGAAATATGATATTATGCATAGATTCTCTACTGCTTATAATCCTCAGGCTAGTGTTCTAGTAGAGATATCAAATCGTGAAATTAAACGCAATTTAGAAAAGGCTGTAAATCCTTATAAATTGGATTGTTCTACTAAACTTGACATAGCATTATGGGCATATAGAACTGCATATAAGACTCTTATAGAAATGTCCCCATACAGACTGATATTTGGAAAAACATGTCACTTACCTGTAGAATTAGAGCATAAAGCATTTTGGGCTATTAAGGAATTTAATTTTAATCTAAAAGATGCTGGTGAGAAAATATTATTGCAACTCAATGAACTTGAGGAGATTAGAATGAAGCATATGATAATGTAAAAATCTATAAAGAGAAAATGAAAATATGGCATGATCAGAAGATTATTAAGAAGAAATTTGAACTTGAACAGGAAGTTCTATTATATAATACAAGGTTGAGATTGCTTCTAGGAAAATTGAAATCCAGATGGTTAGGGTTATTTAAGGTAATTAAAGTTTATCATTATGGAACTGTTGTGATTAAAGATTCTAACACTGGAAAGATATTTAAAGTTAATGGGCTTCGTTTGAAACATTATTATGAAGGGCACATACCTCAATTTAAAAATGTTTTATTGTTAAGTCAACCCAACTAAACAAATAGTATGTCAGACTGACGACGTTAAACCAAACACTTTTTGGGAGGCAACCCATACTTATATGTCTATGTTTTAATATTTAGTTTGTTAAGTGTCTTATATATTAGTAGATAATTATCCTACACAATCGCATTTATTAAAAATTAAGTTAAATATTAGTATTGGAAGAAAATTTGAAATTTAATTGAACAAAAAATGAAAATCACAAAAATTTGGCTACTGGCTCCGATGGCGCCCAAGAAAGCTGATCTTAGCCACGGCAGCTCCCATCGAAAGCATCGGTAGCGCTGAGAGCGGTTGAACGATTTATGTGACTTTTGGTTGACTTTGGCGAGATTTTGATCCATAATAACCGCCAGGAGGTGTTTTTAAAGTCATAAAAACTTCCTAGGACGCCTAGAAACTTTCTATTTTCGGATTCCATGGCTTCAAATTTCAGAAATACTTCAAGGAATGAAGTTTTCAAAAGAAGAAAGTTTATTAGTTTCGACGCATAGAGATTATACAATAAAGTTATTACGAAGAAGAGATTGATCAAGGAAAGAGGAAATGTTAATCATGGGTTAAATTATCTAAGTGCTCTAGTTGATAAGATCATTCTGCAAAGGCGATGGGAAGTTCTATGTTACACTACCGGTGCGGTTGTTTAACCTGTAGTGTAGGAATTATATGCAAATTTATATGGAATTACTCAAGGAGTTGTCTTCATACGAGGTAAGGTTGTACCAATTACTCCTGCGAGGATTAATGAATTCTATATGATAGAAAATGTTCAAATCTATCATTATGTAAATTTCATTCCTACGCGAGATTTGATGCAAGATATTTATAATTTTATGACAGATGAAAGTGATATGTGGGAAATACGAGATGAAGGATATATTATTTTCTTGCTTCATCACTTAATACAATTTTAAAGCAATGACATTTCTTTATTTGTGCAAAATTACTCCCTACTATGAAGATCAGTAGAGTCACCAAGGAGACTGATATTTTAAACTATTGTATTCAAGTGGAACAACCTACTGATATAGGTTCAATTATATTTAAATCAATGATGGGAATCATTATGAATGGGCCAATTTATGGACTTGGGCATCCTTCTATGATTTTTCTAATTTTCAGTCAATCCCAAGTACCATATGAAAGTTGGGAAAAAGTTTCACTACCATGGGAGCCCATGATCCCTATTGATGATCAGTATATTGGTAATGGAAATGAAGCACTAAATGCTATTATAGATCCTTCTTCACTTGCTTCATCTCCATTGATGCCACCAACGGTTGGAAGTTTGCTTGCTTTAGAGAAGAAATTGAAGAAAATTGAAAGAGAACTTTAGAGTATTATGAATGCAGTGGGAGATCTCAAGTATCTTTTTGATCACCTAGATTGAAGAATGAAAGAGAACTTTGATCACACTGAAACTTTTGATGCAGGATTAGTTCGGATGTTTAAAGAAAAGGGGTGGATCGAAAAAAATTTGACAGATCAATTCTCGTACCGATCCTTCTACAATTTATATGTTCATTACCAATCTGTGGGAGATATTACAGGTGGTGATAGCACTGAAGATGAGGCTAAGTGATTGAAGATTTTGAATTTTCTACTTGTTTAAAGTGTTTACTTGTTTAGTGTAATTGTGTGGATTTGATTAGGTTTGATTTGGTTTATTCTGAACTTTGATTATGTGTATAGTTTTGCGCCAGTATTTAGTGTTGTGGCTTGATTTCGATGTTGATTTATAATTAGTTTACTTCATAGGTGTGAATTTGTGATTTGCAAAATGTGTTTGTAAAAAGTGTGTTTTCATATAAAAAAAGTTAGTTTGTTTTTTGAAAATGAATGTTTGTGAAATGTGTATTTATGAATTTAGATAAAAATATGCGTTTAAAAATAATAAAAACTTTGGAGAAAATTGAAAGGAAATTGAAAATTTGAAAATCAAAATAGTGAATTTCGGTCCTTCAGCGCCGACGGCGCCTTCGATTTGAGAGCTGTGAATTAACCCTTTAATTTACGATTTTCACCGTAAACCTCCATTTTTACCCTTTAAGTCACCTTTAACCTTCGTTTTTGCACCTAGGGTTTGATTATGGGTGGATTTGAGGTAATTTAAAGGCAAATGAATTTAAGATTTTATCTTCTCTAGGTAAGAGCTACACTTTAAAGTAAAATTTTTTTATTTTCACCAAAGATTTTCTCACGTTTACTAGATCTAAAATTTTGAAATTTTTTGGGAGATTTTGAGAACAAGCTTTGGTGAAAAACTCTTACTTAGTGGATTTGAGTTTAAAGTGGTTTAAATTTTTTATTTTCAGAATTTTTGGATTTATTCAAAATTTTAGTCAAATTTTTCTAGATTTCGTATAACACCTAGATCAAGCAAGGAAAATAGAATATGACGAGCAAAGGTTTATTAGCTTTAGAGCTAGTGCTTGATTTCATAGTTTTCAAGAAAATAAAAAAGTGATTCAGGACCGAGGTTTTAAAAATCAGGGACGAGAAGTTGAACGATTGATTATCACCAGGCAGTGGGAAAACTTCTATTATTTTACTACCGATGCGATAGTTGAGATTGTAATGGAATTTTATGCCAACCTTCTTGATGCTTCTGATGATTTTGTTTTTGTTCGAGGAAAAAGGGTGGAGTTTACTCCAAGAAAAATTAATGAGTTTTATCAATTAGAAGATGTTTATAAATGTTAGTATCATTCGTTTTCAGGTATAGATCAAGCCTTAGATGAAGTTATTTCTTTTCTAACTAGTGAGAATGGGTCTTGGAAAATAAAAATTGGAGTTAAATTTAACTTTCCCCTTTCTATGTTAAATGTAGTGTCTAAGGCTTGGCATTATTTTATTTCTGGAAGGATGATTCCAACGAACCATCATAGTGAAGTAACCAAGGATAGAGTCATCCTTAACAACTGTAATCAGTAAGTGATCTATATAAATGTAGGCTCTATCATTTATTAAAACATTCGATCTATTGCTCTGAGAGAGACCACTGGTTGATTGGCGCACCCTGCTCTCATTTACACACTTTGTGAGCATAAAGGAGTTGATTTCAGACCTGATGAGGAGAGGATTGAGCCTCATAGACCGATTAGGCCTACCAACATCAAGATTTATGAGTCTCATGTTGATTGGAGATCTGGAAGACAGACTAGGGATATTCTTTCTACTTCTAAATCCCCTACTTTTAGTGAGCCTACTTCAAGTGACCACAACAACAGGGATTTGTTGGACCAGATAATGATTCAGCATAGAGATATTTTGAGGATGGATCATAGGATGCAGAATATGGAGGCCAGAAATGCTCACACTGATGATCTAATTTGCCAGAAATTTGAGTATGATGCTGCTTATGATGATGCTTTAATAAGATACTTGAGGGGTGACCACACAGTTCAGTTCCCTATTCACCCTACTTATACTCCATATCAGTAGCAGAAGTTAGATGTCGATGATGAAGAAGACAGTGACTGGTGATCTTTTTATTTGTTTGTTTGTGTTTGTACTGTGTGATTGTATTGTTTGTGTTGTGATGTTGTTGAAGACTTTATTTGTTATGTAATGTGGAAATCTGTTTTCAGTTTGAGTTTAGTTTAGTTCTATTGTTATTTTTAGCAATGTGTTATGTATTGTGATTAGCTCTTTCTCAGCAAATTTTATATGTATTATGTGCAATTTAATGTTTTTAGCCTTGTAGTTTTCATATTAGCACTTGCAGTATTTCAAAATTTATGTTCAAAAATCAGAATTACCAACCGGTATGATTTTTTTTATGTATTTAATGCTTTCTTTCACCCTTCATTTTTAAAGTTCTTCATGTAAAAATCTTTTAAAAATTTAAGTTTGGGGCGGGGGGAGAAGAAAAACCATTTTTAGAAAAACAGAAAGAATATAATTTTATTTGTCCTCACTTTAACTATGTTGGCATCATTTTTTTTATTTTTGATGTCATGTGTCCAGGACGTCGATATTACTTAATGAGGGCGTCCATGTCGTTAACGATTCAAATACAGGCTAAAAATACACAAATTATCATTTTGGATCGTTTGCTGAAAAAGTGGTCTGAACGACCTCGAACGACAAAACAGACCACACGAGTGAGTCTGAAATGTCGATTCCGCTTAGGACAAACGCTCGTTGGACCACGGTTTCACGTGCGGACTAAAAATACGTGAATTTTTATTTTCGTCTCGATTGCTAAAATAAGTAGTCCGAACGACTCCAGACGACGAAACAGACAGTGCGGTCACGTCCGAAACGTCGAATTTACCT
>NEWO01002040.1:5537-24022 GCA_003013225.1 Phalaenopsis aphrodite
TAATGTGTTTAGGCTTTATTTAGGCAAAAATATCCTAAGCTTAAGCAAATATGGAATGAAATCCCTTAATTTAGGTGACCTTTGGTATATGGCTTAGTTTAGGTGGTTTTAAGAGGCTTAGGCTGGCCACTAGAGTCGAACTAATGGTTGTGGAGTCATTAATTTGGTAACTTTGGGGTAGTTAGGTCATCTTTAGTGCATGTGTTCAATGTGGGTTCAAGTGATCAAAGCTTGGGTTTAGGCTAGGCTAGCCAAATAAATGGGCCCAATTGATTGATCAAAATTTTTTAGATGATTGTTATGAATATTTTTAGTGAAGAATTGAAATTATTTTGAGTTCAATTGAAGGGTCAATTTGGAGTATTATTTAAATTTGGTCAATTTGGGCATGTTGGGCTAGACTGGGGTCGATGTTGGGTTAGTATTGGGCTAAGTCCAAATTGAATGGTCCAAACGATCAAGGAAGATGTTTTGAATATTTTTCATGAAGTAATAGAGTGGAAATTTTGGGGCTAAGGCCATCAATTTGGTGACATTTTGAGACATATCCAATTTGGGGCAAATTTGGGGCTTTTTGGACTTAGGTTGAAATCAAATAATATTAAGGCCTTACCAAGGCCAATTGAAGGTCAATTTTGATGTATGGAAATATTATGAAGTTTTTCCCACACAAATTGTGGCCAATTAAGTGGGCTATGAGTTCAATTTGGTGAGATTAGGTCATGTGCCCAAAACTGGGGTTTGACCTATATCAAAATTGGGCTAAAAGAATGGACCAATTGAGCTTGAATTCAATTTATTTTGGTCACATCTAGGGTTAATTTGAGTTTGGTATTGAAATTTGGGGAGATTGAGATTAAATTGATGGACATTTGAGGTAGATTTGGGGGAAAATGGGTCTTTAAAAGGCAATTTGGGGGCTTTGGTCAAAGATGGTCAAATTGGCCAAATTGGGTCTTGTGGTAGTTGAGAAAAATGAAATTGGGAATATTTAGCAGGTTTTTGGAATTTTTTGGAATTTTGGGAATTTTGGGCTAAGGAGGGGTATTTTGGTAATTTGGCAAATTTTGGTGATTTTGGGAAGTTTGGGTGTTTTGAAGGTGCTTGAAATGATTTTTGAACCAATTTGGGTATTTTGAGTAAATTTGGAAATTTTGGCCAAAATTAGGGTCCCATGGTTATCTAGGTAATTTGGTGGAGTTTAGGGGCAAAAGGCTAGTTTGGGTATCTTGGTAGAGTTGGAGTGCCAACCACCATCAATAAGCCAAGGACCAATGGAAACCCCATTTTGAGTCCTCTATGTAGTGGTCTTAGGGGACCACCTACATGAGTCTCCCAAAAGTATCAAGGGACCAAAGTCTAGAAGTTTAAGTTCAGGATTGTGAGTGATTGTGAGTGCAAGTATGTACCTTAAACCCTAGACCAACACCCCCAGCAGTCCTAATGGTGACTTATCTTGAATTCCCCCATAATGACCCCACCTACTAAGTGCTGGAGGTTAGGACGAATATGTGGAATTTCAAGTTGAGTAGAGAAGAGTTTGGAATTTTTAATGGTGAGGGTTCCTTTTCTAGTTTTCTAAGAATAGTCAATAGGAAAGTCCTATGGCTAGACCTTAGGCTACCAAAGTGGAAAAACTAAACCTCAACCAAAAGTGAGGTCAACAAAAATATTACAGAGAGAACTCTATAGTGTTTGACTCTTGAGATGCTCATTCAAAGAAAGCCACTTAAGAAAATTTATAACTAGAGATTTAGGTACAATACCTATTCTGAGTTTCTCATTCTCTTATAAGAGCAAGCTCATAAAGTTAATTACATCTTAAGTAGTTAAAACTACTTAAGAAAACTCTTGATTGAGGTTAACATTTGTTCTTGAAAAAGTTTTAATCATCAAGGTCAAGGAGAAAAACATCAATATTCATTCCTAAGGGTAATAGATTCCTAAGAGGCTGATACTACTTTAAAAGTTTTGTTGTTTTCTTGATTTCATTATGTTTTTTTATTATCATTTTGTTTTATTGTTATCATTCTGTTTTGTTGATGATGTTTTGTTTCATTATTGTCATTTTTTTGTTGTTGTTGTTTTGATTTGTTGTCCTGAGATTCACTTTTCAAGCTTTCAGTATCATCCCTACAAAATAGAGTTAATACGCCCTAATAACATGTAAAATAATTCTAAAGTGAAACTTTCTTTGTGTCATCAGCAACCTTGTAAAACAAAGTTATTATGAAATGATATTTTAAATTATCTATTTAATTCCTTGAATTTGTAATTTTTAGATAACCCGTTCAAGATGTTTATGGCTTCGTCGTCTCGAGGTCGTCCATGTATTTAAATCTACTTAGTTCGAATAGAGTTAAACCAGGACCAAAATATTTTTGTCAGCAACCACAGACTATGTTGTCCAAGAAATCTTTCTAGATCTGAACACTGGGTTCAAGTTGCATTTGGTGATCTTTTTTTGTTAAGATTTCATTTAAGTTTTAGTGTCTTTTTTAAATTTTATGGACTGAAAATTGTTAGGTTGTTTACAATTTATTATTCAATTATTTTTTTCATTTTATTATTTCTTTTTATTTCTTTTGGAATGACTCGATCAAGATCCCTTATTTCTGTCATTCCGGCTCATTAAGTTTGTGGTTTGATTAGTCACAAGTGACTGGAAGATATTTTGTTAGCAACCATGGGTTACCTCCTCCAAAATATCTTCTCAAACCAAATTACACATTAGGGTTTAAGTTTAAATTTTAGCGTCTTTTAAAGTGAATTTTAAGTCATTTTACATTTTAGATTAATTCATGTCAAATAGAACTAACCTATCGTACGGTTCCAAATAGTTTGACCTAACCTAAATTGGGTTGACCTTAAGGTTCAATTTGGGTTGAAACTAAGGTTTAAGGCTACTTAAATTCAATTTAATTTGAACCTAAGATATAGAGTTACTTAGGTTCAATTTGGATTAAATCTAAGGTTCAGGGTTTAATTTGGGTTGAACCTAAGATTTGGGGTTACATAGTTTCAAATTGAGTTGAAACTAAGATTTAGGGTTACTTGGGTTCAATTTGAGTTGAACCTATGGTTTGTGGCTGCTTAGATTCAATTTAGGTTGAACCTAAGGTTTAAAGTTACTAAAGTCTAATTTAAGTATGGTTTAAGAAATTAATTAAGCTGGATTTAATTTATCCTTAATTAATATTCAAAATGACTTAAGCCTAATTTAATAAAGGCTTATGTGATTAATTGAGTCTAATGTGGCTTAGTCTTCATCAGGATTTAGGGTAAAATTAAGCCTAATTTGAGTAAAACTTATAGGTTTAATTAAGACTAGTTAATGTTAAAGTTTCAACGTTAATTAATCCTATCTCGGGTTAACCCAAATCAACTTAAATCACCAGGTCAACCCGACCTAACTGGGTTAACCCAAATTAACTTAAATCATCGAGTAACCCAACCTAACTCGAGTTAATCAAAATCAACTTAAATCATCAGGCTAGCTCAACGTAAATCGAACCAACCCCACATAACTTAGGTTAACCAAAATTAACTTAAATCACCAGGTCAACCCAAACTAACTTGAACTAACCCAAATCAACTTAAATCGATGGATCAACCCAATATAGCTCATATTAACCCAAATTGACATAAATCACTAGTTAACCAGACCTAACTCAAGTTAACCCCAAATCAGCTCACATACCTTGGGTCAATCCAACTTAACTCGGGTTAACCCGATTGGAAACTTGACTTCAAACTTAACATAAGTCTGAATTAAACTAAGTTTAATTAAAGATCAACTCAAGTCTAACTCAACTTAGACTTATTGTGATTAAGGGATGAGTCAAATCTAAATTAGCTCAGACTTCATCAGATGTCTACCTTAAGTTAGATCTAACTCAACTCAGGAGGCTTGACTCAAGTCAACATAGTTTAACCTAGGTTAGCTATAAACTAACTCAATTTGATTTAGATTGACTTGGTTCAACCCCTAAAATTAAAAAACTAAATTAAAATTTAAATGAAATTCTAACGAACGAAGATCACCGAACACAACTTTAACACAGCTACACGGATCTACGAAGACCTCTTGGACGATGCAACTCATGGTTGCTGACAAGAATTTTATGATCGAATGTTTGACTGCATCTCAAACTAAGTATATCTAGAACTAGACAAACCCAGGATGATGGAAAGCCATGAGCATCTTGACCGGGTTGTCCTAAATAAAAATAAACAACTAATTCACCATATTGAAAAAGTATATTATGTAAACTCAATTTTGTAGAGCTACTGAAGACAAAAGATACATGTTACCCTAAATTTAATTTACATGATATTACAGTGTGCTAACTCTATTTTGCAGGAATAACCATTCAAACTACTTAAAACAAGAAGCAAAAGATGAACCTCCACTATACTAATAACAACAAACATGGATAACTTTATTTGGGATTTGTAATCCTACTCTTTGTGGAGGGCTTTGAATCTGAGGTTGTTCATCTAAATCATGATGTAAATACTCAACCTTAAGCTTTTTCATGGTTGTATTCCATGTAGTGTATGCCCTAATATCCTAACAAAACATTAGGAGTAAAACTTGAAATTACTTTTCAAAATGACACCAAACTTTAGGATAGTTCGGGATCTTTAAAGGGTTCTTCCAAAACCTCAAGCATCTGTTATCCTTTTCTTTTAGAGTAGGACATTAAAATTCTCACCCCTAGTTACTTAAGATGTAATTAACTATAGGGGCTTGCCCTTATAGGAAGAAGCAAACCTCAGAACAAGTACAATAACCTGAATCATTGGTCATGGGTTTGCCTTTATCGGGTTTTTTTTTGGAGTATGCATCCGAAGTGTTTTAAGCTTATTTTACTATAGACATACACGTAAGAGCTATCTACATGAAGTCCACCTCACAATGGCTTCCCCACATGTTTCTTCAGTTTGTCCTTGTTATCATATGCCTTAGTCCTCTGATCTCTTTGCTCTTTACATCATCCACATGATCAGAGAAGAGAGTTATTCAAAGAGATAGGGTATACAATGGTAGAAAAACTAGCAATTCCACAACAATAGAATGACCAAATGGCATGCAATGTTGAATGAAGTGAAATCAGGCGTGACTAAGCCAAGAAAAGTGGAGATGCGAGTGGCGAGCAAGGAAGAGGCACAAGCAACACTTGATGATTGGAATCAATTCATCATCAAATATTCAATGAAGAGGATACTCCCCCATGATCCTTTGCTCCCCTCTCAAATCTGAAAGACAACACTCTCATTTACCGTCAATAATGATATTTTGTATCGATTCTCTTTTGAGCTTATGTGATTATGATGTGGGGGGGATATATTAAGCCCAAAAGTTCATGATTGAAGTCCTTGAGGGCTTTTTTGAACCCCATCAATCAGATCACAAAATTAAAATCAACATTAACAGTCTTAGTTACTATTAGCCTTCAATAACCCTTAATAGCATATAGTACTCCAAGCGACACCATCAGTGTTAGGTGTTAAGCCTTGTGCTTTACCGACACTCAAATGCACTGTATCCGATTGTAGCATCACGGCCTTTTGAATCATGGGGTACTGATATTTTAAAGCCTATTGACCCTACATCCTCTAAAGCAAATTAATTACTTCTAGCAGCCACCAACTACCTTTCCAAGTAGGTAGAAGCCATTCCTTTAAGAGAGTTAAATGTAGAGAAACTGGTACATTTCTGTAAGAATAATATTTTTTACCAATTTGGTGTGCCACACTGCATTATTTTTTATAATAGATTAGCCTTTAAAAGCACCAAGATTAATATAATTACCCATCATCATCTAATTGATTGATGATATTCGACAAACTATTATCCTTAGGAAAATGGCTTGGTCAAGGCCTTTAACAAGACCTTAGTGAGCCTCTTAAAGAAGATTATCCATGCCAATAAAAAAGAGTGGCATTAAAAGCACTTTGAGGCTTTATGAGCATATTGTATGACATATCATATAACTACTAGCTTGAACCCTTATGTACTGGCCTTTTTGTTTGAAGTAGTCATTCCTTTAGAACTAGAACCACCTTTGCTGTGAGTTGTTATAAGCAACAACATCACTAGAGATGATTGACTCATGATTTTCTTATGTGTTATAAATGTTTTTCAACGCCACAACACACAAGGCAACTATACTCAAAACTATGTTGATTAATCACAATAAAATTTAATTCAATATAATAGGTTTTCTCTTTTAAAATATTTAAGGTTGCCACTCTAGTAAATTAAGATATACTTTTAATTTCAAATTGTCACTAGGTTGTAATGCAAGTATACATATCGCTCAAGTAATAAAGGGCTCTAATAGATTTCTAAGTATCGATCCCAAAGGGAGGTGAAAATTTGTTAGGGAAATCTTGCAAAAGCAATATTTAAACAATAGAAAAATTAAGTAAGAAAATAGATCAAAATTTGTTTACTACAAGAAAATAGATCGAAATTTGTTTACTACCACTAAAGAAACTACATTTACTACACTAATCTATAAAATTCAAGGCTAAATTTACTAAAACTAAACTAGATTTTGTGACAAAGAGTTCAAATGTAAGAAAGTAACCTTCCCCTTACAATGAGATCATAGTCATTGAATTATCAAATTCAAGAAAATTGTATTGTGCCAAATAGAAGCAATTATATTCTTTATCCGTTTTACTAGTAACAAAGAAGATTGGCTAATCAAGTGTTTAGTCATTAAATCGTAATTAGGTTAGGAAGTTACTAGCTCTCACTCTAGAGTTCCCACGTTCCCCATGCCTGAGGGTTAACATCTTGCTTTAGTTTCCAAACACATGAACCAAATTGGGAATTATGATATGTCATCCCACGTTCCCCATGCCCATGAATGAACATTTCCCAATTTATTTGCACTCAATCCCATGGACAACATTCTCAACCATGAAATCGAATTTCATTCTTACATTGTTGTAGAAAGCATAGCTCTCTCAGATTGTATGTTTCATAACAAATTTTAACATTTTAATTGGCCAGATCAAAAAGTAAAGGAAGTTCAAAGTTTGAATCATCACATTTATGAAATTAAAATATTTCACAACAATCTTGATTCTTCACATTACCATTTCACTTTGTAAAGAGAAGGACAAAGAAATCTACTCAGAATTCATGAGGAAGATACAATAAAACATTAATTATATATATATAAACAAGTTTAAAAAACAAGAAAGAAAAGTAAAACAACTTATCTTGATCTCTTTCCCAAGCAAATCCCATGAAGTTCCATTGAATTTTTTTTCTGTCTTAAAAATAACACTCAAATCTCTCTTAGAAATTTAAAGTAAAAGGAGTCTCTCACTTTCCCTCTCCTCTTACAACTCTTAGAGACCCTTACCACACTCTGATACTCACGCCCCTTCACTCACACCACCTTTTCTGACACAAAAACACTCTTTAATAATGTAGGGATGAATTCGCCAAGAGTCTCCATATGCTCCTCTTCAAAATCCATTCAAATTCAATGCATTTTTTTAAATAATTGTCTCTAGCGCTTAGGCACCAAAATTTGGTTCCTAAGTGTCGTCTTGTCTGTATTCTGGTTCTTAGGTGCTAGTTTTGGCCCCTAGGCGCAAGTTTAATTTTTTGAAAATGCCACTTTTGACTCAAAATTTTATTATTTTTGCATCTCTTAAGCTCCAAAAGCCTAGACATAGTATACCTGCAATAAAACATGAAAATGCCTTTCTTTAAAGGGAATATTACCAAATATAAGCCTTAAATATATATGAAAAATTGAATATTTTTTAAGGTATATCAAAATCCCTCAAACTTAACTGTTACTTGTCCTCAAGTAACCGTTTTACTACATAAAAAGTATGACTTAAAGTAGTGATCAACACTTAAAAACTTTAATAGTTTTTATTTTATAGAGACAATACTAAGAATTTAGAAAAAAAAATTAATAACTTAATTTAAAACTAAAAATATAAGAATATCTAGTACTTAATTCAAAGAGTTTTAGTTTACTATTCATTTCAAGAATAATTGTAATTTTTCATATTAAGGATGCTTAGAAGAACTATATGAAAAAGAACTTCATTAGTAAAGATGTTAATACTTTAATAAAAGTTTAGAAATGTATTTAAGCCTCATTCCTTACGTTGATTCAATTGAAGCTAATTTTTTTATTAGGCATCTCCTCAAGCTTATCCTCACATATATTCTTTTTGCTTTTCTTTTTATCTTTTCTTCATTTTTTTCTTTCTTTTTTTTATCTAGGATCATTTTCAATCCCCCTCCTCCCCTTTTTTATTTTTTTTTTCTTGTGAGGATTACTATATCTGGATAACCTTTAACGATTTTGAACTACACTATCATCTTCTTAAAGTTAAAAAAACTTCATACATGTCTTACTTATAAATGTACGCTAGCTTTGAAAAATATTTTTCAAGAAGTTTCATTTCTTTCTTTATATAACTCTAAGACTCTCTTAATATTTCAAAAATACAATTTCCTTTACTTTACATATTCCACACATACCCTTATACTATTATTCTAAATATCTTAACTTTTAGAGCTAAACTTCATTATTAAAGATTTTTACTTATGTCTACAATCATATTTATAAAATAAAAAATATAGTTATCTTCAAGTTGACCTCTGACACCAAAATTTATGTTAAAAATAATTTTAAAAATATAGTTTATTGAGGACAAATAAAGTTTAGTTTCTCTTAAGAAAAATTTGTATTTCCACCAAAAATTAAATTTTTAATAGGTAAAGCATTTAATACAAAAATGAAGTTAGAAAGAAAACATTAAATGCTTTTAAATAAAACTCACCTGTAGAGGGCTTTGAAATTAAAACTTTGCAGGTACCAATTAAAAAGAATAGGGTATATAACATTATGTAAAACATGATATATCAAAAAGATTTGTTAAGTTAAGGAGAGTTCTAAGCATAAGAAACAAATTAAAAAAAATGAACAATACTAAAATGACAAAAAATAATCTACATCTAAATATAAAATTTTTCAATGCCATTTTACAATAGACAACATTTAAAAATAAAGTTCAGTGACTAACAAGCACATAAAAACTAAATCAAACTATAGAAAACAAATATGATAGTAAACTACTCATCATCATCCTCCTCATAATCATGTTCATCTTCTTCTTCAAATTCTACTTTAGGCTCATAAGGTGTAAAATGGGGGCAAGTAGGGAATTTTACATTATGATCGCCCCTCAAATACTTTTTCATAGTTGTAATATAAGAAATTTCATAATCCACATTCCTTTGCATATACTCATCTTTATGATAATTTTGAGCCTCCATAGTTCTCATCTGATTTCTGAGAGTCAAAATATCACCTTGCAAAATAAGTAGCTACTCCATAACATTCTTTAAATAAGTAGTGCAGGATGTAGAAGATCCAGAAGCTGAAGTAGAAGGTATATCACTACCTCTACCCCTAGCTTGTTGTTCAACAAGCAACTCATATGTATGAACACTGGGCTTACTGATAGGTTTAAGTGGTTGTATTAATTCTTCATATCTATCATACATCACTCCTGATTGGTCACATAAAGTAAAACTTAAGATTGTGTATCCTAAACCTCCAGTAGTCCCACCTCTCAAAGAATTATGAGTATTCTGATAATTAAGAGCACCGATGTTTATTCTCTTTAATTTTTCAACACATAAATTTAAAGTAGCTCTCTCCTTAATGACTTCACTTATAATTTGTTGAAAGGAGCCAAGTAGAAATAAAATAATGTCAAGCTTTAGATTGAGCATTTAACATAAAGTTAGAGAAGTTTACCTTATGGTCATTATTCATTTTCCAAACTCCTCTTCCATTTGTCAGATAAGCTATAACTTTATCCAACACCGAATTAGATGTACCAAATGTAGTATATTCATAACGAAATTCATCTCTCAATCTATAAAATGCATTTATTCTTTCCGAGGTGAATTCAGCAGTCTTACCTCATACAAATACTTGATCATCTGAAGCCTGTAGGAGTTTTGCATAAAACCCTTGGAAGATCAAGACAACTACTATAGACAAGAAATAGCAAAAGTTTTCCAAATTTCTCGCCACAATCAATCCTTCAATAGGACTGTCGGGATTGTAAAATGCTCATTCCTAAATCAATTTCCTTGTCGTGAGTTGAGTATTATAATGATGTTGGGCTTTGATGTTCACAAATTTTCTCATGTCTCAAGCCTCCTTTCCCTTCATCTTCCTCATTTTAGGAGCCATATGACTTCTAAAAATATAAAATATTTCCACATAAATTCACTATAAAGATAAATAAAAGTCCTAAAATATAAATCATTGCTAAGAAACTTCACACCATGGATTCTTCACTAAATTTCTCCAAAATTTCTAATATTTGGTTTTCACATAATGTGGGAGAAATTCATGGTGAAATTACAAAATTTCTTGGTTAAAATGAATCTTGTACCAAGAGAAGATGAAATCCAAGAATTTCTAGCCCAAAAATCACCTCAAATCCGAGTATTAGAATGCCATAGTATGTTATTCGACCTTAGTCAAAAGGTAGAAGAAGACCCAAAGCAGCAAAATGGTTGTCACTATTTATTTTCATGATTTTAATGAATCAGTTGATTTGGCACCTAGACGCCAATTTTGGCGCCTAGGCGCAAATGCTTAAAATTTCATTTTTCAATTTTTTTTTTGTAAAAAGTGTTGTGCACCAAAGCACTCCATCATCTAATTAGTTTAAATTCACTTTAATTTTCATAATTAAGTAAAATGCTAACATCAAATTTTCACAAACAACAAATAATTTCACATTTTTATATAAAAATCCAAACACTTACAAACAAGTATTTTGAATCCACAATATAAACTCAATGTCGAAATCACACTAACAACATCCTAACACTTAAAACTAAACAATCAAATACTAATTGAAAACATAATAAGTCTGATATAGAAAACTAAATAAATCCACATAACTAAACATTAATAAGCTCTTATAAACAAGAATTCCAAACTTCAGAGTTGTTACACATCTTCATCTTTATTACTATCATCTTCTCTAATATCTCTCATGGATTGATGATGCACAAATAAGTTAAGGAAAGGATGGTGAGGAAATTCATCTATTGGGTCTGCTTGAATCCAAACATTTTTCTTATGCTTTCGCACCGTAGCCTCCTCCATTATTCTAGTGTGATCAAATTGCTCTATAATTCTCTAATCTACATGGTCGAATTGATCAGAAATATTGCTAATTGTATTCAGAATATTAGTCATCTCATTCATCAACTTCTTAATCTTATTCAAAATAGCAATTAAATTATTAAAAAATCTGGGACATATAGGTGATGAATTTTGAGATGATCGATCCATAAGAACATTTTTGTCATCCACTTCTCCATTTTCTAAGTAATCAAAGTTTAATATTAGCTCTATGGGCTTCCAAGGAAGAAGCACTTTTTCCCCATTTTCATATGGAACTTGTGATTGGCTACAAAGCAAAACTATTATGGATGGATGTCCAAGACCAAGATTAGATCTCTTCAAAATTAACCTATGATTAAATTTTACTATTATAGCACCCACATCAATAGGTCTCCCAGTTTGAATACAGTAGTTCAATAAAACAATTTCTTTCATCACTTGACTGATTTTTGTAGTAGGAAGCAATTTTGCCGAAATAAAGATATGTCAGGGTTTGGATGCAAAATTTAACAATGAAGAAATAAAACTTACATTATTGTTATCTCTTATCTCCCATGTTCCATCTTCATTCATCAAGAATCTAAAAATTTGATTCATATTTTCTTATAGGGGAAAAGTTGGCATAATGACTAATGAGAACGTTCCTGATTAAAAAAAATCATTATTTCTTGAAGGAGTAAACGGTACCCACCTATCTAGAACATAGATAACTCCTTGATTTATCCCATGAAGATTTGCTTAAAATTCCTTCACAACAGGAATTACTCTAACCTCAGTTGTGTAGCACAGTACTTCCTATCTCCTTGGCACAATGATTTCTTCCACAATAGTACTAGGAGTATTGAATCCTCAATTTAAGAAACCTCTTTTCTTAATCAACCTCTTCTTCATAATGACCCTATGATGCAATATCTGTGCATTGAAACTAATGAACTTACTCTTATTTAAAATCCCATATTTGACAGTTTTCTTGGAGTTGGTGGCCATATGAACAAGATTGGCAAATATTATCCCTCTTTAACAATTTAATTGAACTCCAAATGCCAAGCTTTAGGATTTAAATAAAGAAAATTTTGCCAAAAATTATCAATAGAAGGTTCCAGGATGTTTTTTCCAATTGAAGCACCTAGACGTCAGATTCTAGCGTTGAGGGGCTGGGCTAGCACCTACGCACAAGTGCTCCATGAAATAGGCACTTAGGTGTCAGTTTAGGTGTCTAGGGGCTGGTGCATTTTCTTGCACCATTTCGCCTAAGGTTCAAAATAACTCTCATACCTTCCATAAAGCAGAATAATTAGAACATTTTAATGCATTTTCTTAACATCTAAGACTGTGAAGCACATAGAGTTTAATCACATGAGCATATATAACATAAAAATAAATTGAAAACAATTACACAAATAACTATGGGTTGCCTCCCACAAAGCACTTTGTTTAACATCATCAGTCTGACATTCTCAGTTTTTACTCCGGTGACCCAACATTAAAACCTCTTTAAAAATTGGACTGTGTCCATCAAAATAAGGTTTTAACCTATGTCCATTAATTTTAAATATTTTTCTGATTTTTTGATCTTAAATATCCATAACTCCATATTGGTAGACTTTTTTTAACATAAATGACCCTAACCACTTGGACTTATGTTTTCTGAAAAATAATTTCAATCTTGTTTTATATAACAAAACTTATAGTCTAGGTTCAAACTCCTTTCTTATTATATTTCAATCATACCAATTTTTCATTTTTTCTTTATATTTTAGCATTTTCATATTTAGTTGCAATAATTATTTCTCATCAGCATCTTTAAAATTAAAATTAAATTCTTTAATAGCCCAATAAGCTTTATGCTCCAATTCTACTGGTAAGTGACAAGTCTTTCCAAAAAAAAAGCCTATGTGGAGATAATCCCATAAAAGTTTTATAAGGTGTTATATAAGCCCATAATGCAGTATCTAATCTACCAGACCAATCCATTTTGTTAGGATTATAGTTTTTTTCACTTTTTTTTAATTTTATGGTTATATAATTTTGTTGTACCACTAATCTGGGAATGATTAAAAATGTAGATCTTAAGCTCTATATTATTTTTTCCAATCAATTTTTCAATTATTTTATTCCTGAAATGAGATCCCCCATCTGTAATGATTACTCTAGGCATTCCATATCTTGTAAAAATATTTTTTATAAAAAATTTTCAAACACTCCGAGCATCACATCGAGGTAAAATCAACTGCGTTGATTCATTTGGAAACATAGTCTACTGCAATTAATATATATAAATTTCTGAAAGAGGTTACAAATGGTCTCATAAAATCAAATCCCCAAACGTAAAAAATTTCAACTTCCATTGTAAAATTTAAAGGATTTTCATTCTTATTTGAATTATTTCCTACTCATTGACATCGGTCACATGTTTTTCTATGTGTGTTAACATCTCTAAATAGACTAGGCCAAAAAAATCTAGATCATAAAATTTTATATGTTGTTCTACCAATTCCTAAATTTCCCCCAAATTCTGAACCATGACATTTTTGAATAATTTCTTCAGTTTCTTCACATTGCTTACATAAATATGGTAGACAACTTTAAATAACCTAATCCTTACATTGCTTACATAAATATGGGTCATCCCAAAAGTAAAATTTTGTATCGTGGATAAATTTTTTCTATTGTTGTGTTGTCGATCCATATGAAAAGATAACAAAAGATATATTTCATTATGTCTGCTTACCATGGTACATGCCATTCATTAATAGTGTATAGATGGTCATCGAAAAAAAATTTCGTTAATTTTACTTTCATAAATAAATGATTTTTCCTTTTCCAACCTAGATAAATGATTTTTCCTTTTCCAACCTAGATAAATGATCTTCTATTTGATTATCAGATCTCTTCATATCTACTACCACAAAATCAAATTACTGCATCCGAATGATCCATCTACTTAATCTTGGTTTCATGTCTTTCTTTTATCAAATATCTTATAACAAAGTGATCAATATGCACAATACATTTAGCTTCAATGAGATATGATCTAAGCTTATCAAAAGCATAAATAATTGTCAATAACTATTTCTCAGTAGTGGTACAATTAATTGAGCTTCATTTAGAGTTCAACTTGGTTAATATATAGTTTTAAAATTTTGTCATATCTTTGCCTTAATACAACCCTAATTGCATAATCACTAGTATAACACATTAGATTAAATGATTTCTCCCAATCAGGTGAAACTATTATAGGAGCGGTGATTAATTTTTCTTTTAATAATTCAAAGGCATTAATGTATATTTGGTTGAAATAAAATCTTGCATCTTTTTCTAATAATTGGCATTGAGGCTTAGTAATTTTTTTTTAAAAAATTTTTAATATATCGCCTCTAAAAATCAGCATGTCCCTAAAAACTTCTAATCCCTCTCACTGTAGTAGGAAGAGGTAGTTTACCTATAACTTAAAATTTTTGTCGGATTAACTTCTATACCATTTTCACAAATTTTATGTCCAACTACAATTCCTCCTGCAACCATAAATTGATATTTCTCTCAATTTAATACTAAAATTATCTTTTCACATTGTTCTAAATTTGTTTAAACGATTTAAACATGATTCAAATGAAGTTCCAAACACTCAAACGTCATCCATAAAAAAATCTATCCCTTTCTAATCAAATCGCAAAATTTAGACATTATCAGCGTTGAAATGTTGCAGGTGCATTATATAAACCGCAGGGCATTCATATAAAATCAAAAGTACCTTAAGGACAAGTAAATGTTGTCTTTTCTTGATCCTCACAAGTAAAATGAATTTGATGACAACAAGTACATCCATCGAAAAAGCAAAAATATTTGTGCCTAGCTAGTCTATCCAACATTTCATCCATAAAAGGTAAAGGAAAGTGATATTTCGTAGTGGTGGAATTAAATTTTATATAGTAAATATAGATTTTCCAACCACTTACATGTCATTTTGGTAGTATATCTTCTTTCTCATTGACTGCAACAGTCACACCCCCTTTCTTTGGAATGCAGTGAATTGGATTTAGCCAAGCACTGTCCGAAATAGGATATATAATTCCAGCATCTAACCATTTTAAAATTTCTTTCTTAACCACTTCTTTCATTATAGGTTTTAATCTCCTTTAAGGACCAGGTTTTGGCTCATGATGTTCTTCTAATAAAATTCTATGCATACAAATCGAAGGATAGATTCCTTTGATATCAGCTAATGTCCAACCAAAGGATTTCTTATACTTTCTTAAAATCTCTAATAATTTTTGTTCTTGTAATTCAGTTAACTCTGAGGATACTATAACATGTAATGTAGTAAAATCTCCTTAAAAAAATATATATTTTAAATGTGCAGGGAGTACTTTCATATCGAGTTCAGAAGGTGTTTCAATTGAAGGAATAAGATTTTTATTATTTTTTATTGTGTCTAACAATTCAAAACTTTCTTGAACATAATCTATATCTTCATTCAATATTTCAATGAAATTATCTTGTATTTTATCCTCATCTTCATGTTTCAAATGTTCTTGTTCCATTTTCTCTTCATATCTTTTCACAAAATGATCGTTACTCAAATAATCACAAATTTTTATCATGAAGCATTCATCATCTTTCCTTTTGCTGGGTATTTCATGGATTTTGATATATTAAATCTAACTTCTTGATCATTGACTCTCATTTTTAACTCATCTTTTTGAACATCAATCATAGCTCTTCTAGTTGCAAGAAAAGGTCTCCCAAAAATGATTGGAATTTCTTTATCTTCCTCCATATCTAACACAATGAAGCCCATAAGAAAATTAAATTTATCAACATTTACTAACATCTTCTACAACTCCTTTAGGATATGTGATCGATAGATCAACGAGTTAAATGATTAATATAGTAGGGGAAATCTCTCCTAATCCTAACCTTCTGAAAATAGATAAAGGCATAAGATTAATATTGGCTCCCAAATCACATAAAGCTTTTCCAAAGAATATTCTGCCTATAGCACAATGAATAGTAAAACTACCAGGATCTTTATGTTTTTCAGGAAGCTTTTTCTAAATTATAGTGCTACACTCTTCACTAAGTGTAATTGTCTCATTTTCTGTAAACTTCCATTTTCTATTAAGTATATCCTTCATAAACTTTACATAACTCGACATTTGTTTCATGGCTTCAACAAATGTAATGTTTATGGTTAGTTTCTTAAATATTTCAAAAAATTTTGAGAATTGTTTATCCAATTTTGTTGTCTCAACCTTTAAAGAAATTGTGGTGGTGTTTTTTTCTACAGTATATCTGATTAGTTTAATAGGATATTCTAAATCATGAAGAATATCTTCCTCAATTTTTTCAATTTGTTCTTTCTCAACTTCAATCTCTTTTTGAACTTTTTTTTCCAAATCTTAGTTGTATAGCTTTAATTTGCTCTTTATTTTTGTCTTTAGGATTAATCTCAACATTACTAGAAAGAGTTCCTTGAGGCCTACTGCTAAGTGCAGTAGCAATATGTTCAAACTGATTCTATTTTCTTAATTTTTGCTCCCTGACTTTGTAATTAATTACCCATTTGTAATACCAATTCTTCTATAGACAATTTATTCTCCTTAAATTGTAAATTGTTGTTAAAATTAAGAGGATAATAAGGTTTATAGTTAGTATTTCCTTGATTGTTTACTATTCCCAAATGTTCGCTTGATTGTTTCCCGATTATGGATTTACACCATTATAATTATTATTATTCTAACTTAAATTAAGATGATTTTTCTAACTAGGATTGTAGTAATTAGAATAGAGATTTCTATATCGATTATTTATTGCATTCAAAGTTTCATACGATGATTGAGAATCTATCATTTATCCGAATGAATTTTCCTCAGCCACTGGTGGTGTTTGAGATATGTTCATTCCAAATTGAACGAAATTCTTTGATATTGCAGCAATTTGAGAAAGCCAAAAAAGAAATTATGTCATATTCATGGATACTAGCTACTCTTTTTGGTTTTATGTTTTAAGAGGTTCATTGAAAATTGTTAGTAGTCAACTCTTCAATTAACGAATATGCTTCATCAAATGGCCTTGACATTAATGATCTAGCAGTAGCAGCGTTAATAATAAATCTAAGAAATCCCACTAATCCATTATAAAATATTTGAATTATTAGTCAATCTAGTAAAGCATGGTGTGGACACTTCTTAAGGAGATCTTTAAATTGTTCCCAAGCTTCATATATTGATTCCCCTTTGAACTGACAGAAAAAATGTAATATCATTTTTAAGCTTCGTAGTTTTTAATGGTAGGAAATATTAAGTTAAAAAATTTTGAGATAATTCTCCCCAAGTTCTGATTTATCCAGGTGCTAAAGTGTTTATCCACATCTTAGTTTTGTCCCTTATTGAAAAAGGAAATATTCTAAGTTTGACAACATCAATCAACACTTCGTCATATTTAAATGTAGCACAAAATTCTAGAAAACTAGCAATATGTAAATTTAGATATTCAGATGGTGCTACCTCAAACTGATTATTTTGTATTAATTATATAATAGTAGGTTAAGCTCAAATGAATTAGCAGTTACACCAGTAGTTTGTATAGTTAAGTGAATTTCATCTACTGTAGGGTTAGCATAGTCTCTTAATGGTCCCTGTTGATATTCATTTTCCACACATAGGTTATTTTAATTATTTTCCATTTTGTTAAATTCTTTTTTATTTTTGAATTTTTCTTATAGTTCATTCTAATTCCAAATCGTAAGGTATTAATTCTTTGGATCTGAATCTTCGCATACACAAATATAAGTAACAATTATAAAAATAAGCACTCACACAAGAATGTATATATATATATTTTGTTTTCTTTTTTTTAATTATCAGTTTTTGTTGTTTTTAAAATAGGATTTGTAGTTCAAACAAAGTATTTTAAGTAATTTACCACAGCCACCCTGACCAAAGGAAAATATGTTGAGATTTTCATACCTTTTTTATACTGTTTTTAATGATATTGCACTTTAAAGAAAGGTATTTTTGATGTTTTGTTGCAGGAATGATGAATTAGGGTCAATGGAGCAAAAAGATGCAAAAAAGGAGTAAATTTGGAGCAAAAATGACCAAAATGTGGAGAATTGCACTAGGGCGCCGACGACGCCCTCGAGGCCGCCGATGATGAGATTTTCCCGAGGCTACAGGACAAATTCTCTAGAAGGCCGCCGACGGCGGGATTGACGGTTAGGTGACATGTACAATGGATAAGGCCGGATTTTGGAGGGGTGCGTAAGCAACT
>NEWO01002041.1:0-10994 GCA_003013225.1 Phalaenopsis aphrodite
AAGCATTTGAATCTACTTTGGGTAAAGATAAAAAAAATTCCAACAATTGAGATTTGGGTCATCAATAGCTTGCTTAACCTGAGAAATAGGAGACAAATTTTATGGGAAAACTTTAGATTTAGGTGCAAGAATTAACCTTATGTCATTATTAATATTTAAAAGATTAGGATTAGGAGAAATATCTCATACTACTATAATTCTGCAGTTAGCAGATCGTTCAATAACATATCCTAAGGAAGTTATAGAAGATGTTTTATTGAAAGTGGATTGATTTATCTTTCATGTTGATTTCATTGTGCTAAACATGGAAGAAGACAAGGAGATATCTATCATTTTGGGGAGACTTTTCCCATCTATAGGAAGAGAAATGATAGATGTGCAGAAATGAGAATTAATTATGTTCATCAATGATCAAACATTTATGTTTAATATTTCAAAATCAATGAAGTATCTTGCAAAAGATAAAGATGATGAATGTTACATAATGGATGTAATAAGATATCTAAGTGAATGCCATTTCAAAACAACTTTTGAAGATAAATCTGAAGTGAAAGAGCTTGAACACGAGCAAGAAGAAGAATTATAGCAAATTGAAGATTTTTATAAGGAAGATTTGAATTATGTTTGAGAAAGTTTTGAAGTTTTGAACACGACAAAAAAATATTAATCTTTTTATCCATCAATTGAAAACCTCATGAACTTGAATTGAAGTTAATTCCTGAACGTTTAAAAAAAAAGTCTTTTTAGGTGATTCCTCAACATTACCAGTCATAATTTCCTCAAACTTAACTACAGAAGAAGAAGAGAGTTTAATGAAAACTTTGAATAATTATATAGAAGCCTTTGGATGGAGAATTGCTGATATGAAAGGAATTGGTCCTTCAATTTATATGCATAGAATTCTCATGGAAGAGAACTACAAACTCATTGCTGATCCTCAAAGGAGAATAAATCCTGTTATGAAAGAAGAAGAAAGAAATTTTAAAGTGGTTAGATGCTAGAATTATCTACCCTATTTTGGATAGCGCAAAAATTAGTCCAATTCACTGTGTTTCTAAGAAAGGAAGAGTGGCGGTGACTATGAATAAACATAATGAGCTAATACGAACAAGACAACTCACAAAGTGGCGAATATGCATTAATTATAGAAAATTAAATCTTACCACTAAGAAAGATCATTTTCAACTATCCTTTCTAGATCAAATGTTAGATTGACTAGCTGAGCATAAATACTTTTATTTTTTGGATGGATATACTGGTTATCACCAAGTATAAATAGCTCTTAAGGATCAAGAGACAATGACTTTACCAGCCCTTATGGTACATTTGCTTTTGGAAGAATTCCCTTTGGTTTATGTAATGCCCCTATTACATTTTAAAGATGTATGATGGCTATTTTCTATGATTTAATTGAAAAGGGAATTGAAGTATTTATGGATGATTTTTCAATGTTTAGAACCTCTTTTGAATCATATTTAAAACATTTATCGAGAGTTCTTAAGCGTCCTGTAAAAACAAATCTAGTCCTTATTTGGGAAAAATGTCAATTTATGGTAATAGGAGGAATTGTTTTAGAATATCACATATCAGAAAATTGTATAGAAGTAGATCCTGTAAAAATTTAAATGATCGCTAATTTACCTCACCCAATAAATGTGAGGGAAATTAGGTGTTTTTTAGGACATGCTTGAGTCTACAGGCGATATATTAAAGACTCCTAAAAAATTATTAAGCATCTATGTCATTTGCTTGAAAAAGATGTAATTTTTAATTTTGATAAGGAGTGCCTAAAAGATTTTGAGCTATTAAAAGAAAAATTAGTCCCTGCACTAAATATTGTTTCACCAGATTGGACAAAACATTTTGAATTAATGTGTGATGCTAGTGATTATGCTTTTAGAGTTGTTTTAAGATAAAAGCATGATGAGATTTTCAAATTAATTTACTATGCTAATATAACTCTTAATTGAGCTCAAATTAAATATATCACAATTGAGAAAGAGTTATTAGCAATAGTATATGCTTTTGATAAATTCAGATAATATTTAATTGAAACAAAATGTATGGTGCAAATTGATTATTCTCCTTTTAAATATTTAATGAAAAAGAAGGATGCACAACCAAAACTGATACGATGGATTCTTCTTATGCAAGAATTTGACTTTAAAGTAGTAGATAGGAAAGGAGCTGAGAATCAAATTGCTGATCATCTGTCCAGGCTTGAATTAGAAAAATCACTTTGTTTTGAAAAATAAATTAATGAACATTTTCTAGATGATGAATTGTTCAGTTTTAATGAGTGGTGTGTTCTATGGTATGCCAACATTATGAAGTTATTGTTAGTGATATTATACCTTATGGTCTGACATACTAATAGAAGAGAAAATTTTTATTTGAAGCTAAGAATTACTTTTGGGATGACCCGTTTTTATATAAACAAGGAAATGATCTAATTATTCGAAGAAACATGCATTTAGAATAAACTTACAAATTATCCAAAAATATCATAATTCTGATTTTGGGGGACATTTTGGTGTTGATAAAACAACATACAAAATTTTACAATCTGGATTTATTGACCTACAATCTTTAGAGATATTAATGTTTATATCAAAACTTGTGATCAATGTCGATGAGTAGGCAATATTTCTAGGAGAAATGAGATGCCTTTCAATTATGTGCTGAAAGTTGAGATATTTGATGTTTGAGAATTAGATTTTATCTGACCATTTAAACTATCTTTCAAAAATTTATATATATATTGATAGTAGTAGAATATGTATCCAAATGGATAGAAGTTGTTGCTTTACATCGATGTGATGCTCAAAGTGTTGCAAAGTTCTTAAAGACAAACATATTCTATAGATTTGGGATGCCAAGAGTGATTATAACTGAAGGGGGAAGTCATTTCAGAAACACAATAATTGAAAAATTATTAAAGAAATATCATATCAACCATCAAATTGCTACTGTTTATCATCCCAAGGCAAGTTGTTTGGCTGAATTATCCAATCGTGAAATTAAAAGAATAATGGAAAAAACTGTGAATCTAACAAAATTGGATTGATCAGTCAAACTTGATTATGTTTTGTGGGCTTATAAGACTGCATATAGAACTCCTATAGGAATGTCCCCATATAAGCTAATATTTGGAAAAACTTGTCATTTACCAGTTAAACTTGAGCATAAAGCATATTGGGCTATTAAGGAATTTAATTATAATTTAAAGGATGTTGGTGAGAAAATACTATTGCAATTAAATGAGCTTGAAGAGATAAGGAATAAATCTTATGGGAGTGCTAAGTTTTATAAAAAAAAAGATGAAAATGTGGTCTGATCGGAGGATTCTTACTAAAAATCTTGAGCTGGGGCAAAAGTTTTGCTATATAATGCAAGGTTAAGATTATTTTCAGGAAAAGTTTAGTCCAGGTGGATGAGCCCATTTGTTGTGATAAAAGTTTATCCCTATGGATCCGTATATATCAAAGATCCTAAAACTGATAAAATATTCAAAGAGAATGGTCACAGGTTGAAACTCTATTTTTTAGGGGTTCAAATTAAATTAAATGATCTTATGTTGTTGGGTCAACCAGAATAAACACTAGTAACGTCGGGCTGACGACGTTAAACCAAGCGCTTTATGGTAGGCATCCCATAGTTATTACTGTGTTTCTGTTTTGAATTTTATGTTGTTGTGTTTGATTAAGAAAAATTATGGTAGTATTTTGAATGTATAATGATTTAGTGATGATTCTAAGACCTTAGTAGATGACTTAGACATGTTAGAATGAGTATTTGAACGTTAAGCTAACCTGTGCTAAATTAACCACTGACGTTTAAGCTCCAACATTCGTCGCTTAAGTGCTAACATTCATCGCTTAATAGCCAACATTCGACACAAGCACCAACATTCGGCGCTTAAGCGTGAAAGTTAACTAATTGTGCTAAATTACATTTTAAGAAGAATTAAACGTAGTTTAGTGGGTTAAAATGTGGGTTAGTGGTTTGAGAACATGGCTAGTAGTTTTAGTCTTGATCTAAAGCCTATAAATAGTTGAGAATGAAGAGAATTCTCACCCCACTTCAATTTTTACCCTAAAGTCTAAGTGAAGAGTGTGAGATCTTAAAAAAATGTCTGCTCGGGAGATTGATATAAGGAAGGAGGAAGCCATAAAAAAGAAATTTGTTAGTCAAAGTGCGCAAGAGTTATACAATGGTTTCCTAGCCGTTAGTATAGAAGGAATAGCAAAGAAGATTGCAAAGATTGAAGCTGACGTGATTTCAATTGAAGCGAAGGTGAATGAGACTAACGTACATTTGGAGCATATTGGATGGCAACTTATGATGCAATTTAGCCATACAAGTTTTATAAAAGAAGCAGACAAGGAATGTACTTGAAAAACAAATGGATTGAACTCAACCAGAGTTCTTCACCGTCGTCCGTTCTATCAGATCTATATTCCAAATGCCCTAAGAGAGACAAATGAAAGGTCGGAATTTGTTTCACCAGAAGGAGAATGGAATCAAGTTCTAAGTTTAGTGTTTGTTTATGTTAGGTGTTGTGATGTTAGTATTAAGTTTATTTTAAATGTTTTTAATGTTAAGTTTTCTTAGTGTTTGAAGTTTATATGCTTATGAACTATCTCATCAAAGACTCTTTGGATTGAGAAATTGTGTATCACAAGTGTTTGTATTTGTTTGTGAATTAATATAAGTGTTTGTTTTTTTTATAAAATTTTGTGTTATTTTGTGTTGAATCGAATTAGTGAAGATTGGTGAATTTTGTAAAAGAGGAGAGTTAAAGGGGAAGAAATTAGTTATTATGATTTATAAGACCATTTAGGGGTGGTTGACTTAGGTTAGATGTGCATTTCACTTAAAATCAATAATATCAAAATTCATGCACTGTCGCTTAAGCGCCAAAACCTCGCGCTTTTGCACTAGACTACCCGAGAGGTAGGTGCCTAAGGGACGAACTAGTCACGCTTAAGCGCCGGTTCATGAACGGTTAAAGGTGAAAAGTTGAGCCGAAAAAACACCATTTTTGAGTTCATAATTTTGGATCTGGGGCTTCTTCTAGAGTGAAGATTTCATTGGGGAATCAAGGCAAATTTGCTAGATTTCATCCTCTTGAGGTAAGAGCTTCACTTCTATGTAAAAATTTTTGATTTTCATCATGTATTTTGAGCACATTAGAGATTTGATCGAAAATCACTATTCATGATAAAAATTTGAGAAAAAACTTATGGAAAATACATAGAAATGATAGTTTAAGCTTTTACAAGTTGAGTTTAGTGATTTAGTCTTAAATTTAGGATTTAATGTGAATTTTATGTGATTTTTGGAAATGACCCCAAGAATGAAGAGGAGCAAAGGGAAGTCCCACTTTGATTCAAGTAAGTTCGTTAGTTTGAATGCTCGAGATAGATATATTGAAGCACTGCAATCGAGAAAACTAATTCCTGAGCAATGTTTTAAAAATCCAGGTAGATCAGTATAAAATTTAATAGTTCGCCTACAGTGGGAACAATTTTGTTGTTTTCTGCTGTGGCTGTAATTTCTGATGTTCGAGAGTTTTATGGTAATCTCCTTGAAGCTAAAGAAGATCAGGTCATGGTCCAAGGAAAATCATTGTCATTCTCTCCTGAGATAATAAATTTGGTTTACCAGCTGTCCCCTACTGTATTGTGTTTTTATTCAAATTATAATATGACTGAGGAGGATTTGGATGAGATCAAATATTCATTAACTACTGAAAAAAGACTATGGAAGATAAACAATGAAAGGAGAGTCAATTTTCCTGCGTCAAAGCTAAATGCCACATTGAAAGAGCAGCACTAATTTATTTCAGCTCGTTTGCGCCCAACCAATCACCTCAGTGAAGTTATAAGAGATAGAGTTACTTTGAACTATTTTATTCAACAGTTCAAGCCAATTGATATTGGATCCTTGAATGATCAGACTATCATCAGTTCTGCTACAACTACCACTAATGTAGGTTTGAGATTCACATCCTTAATCTTTTCCTTATGTGAGCAAGCTGGTGTTAGATTTCATAGTTGGGAGGAGATACTGCAACCTCTAATGTCTATCACGAGCGTTAATGTGAAATCTTATTCACAATATTCAATATTTGATTGAAAAGGAGGATTTTCTAGAAGTTTGGGTGCTTTTACTTTTCATGCTTCTACCTCATGTGCATCCACATCATAAAGTCAGGCTTTATTCACATGTTCAACTAATGCAAAGGATGTTAAATAACATCAATTATATTGTGGATAAGGTATTAAATTTGGAGAACTTTGTAGATCATATGGATGGTTATATGAGGAGACACAGTGACTATGAAGAAAAATTTCACTCATCTTTGGAAAACCTTATCAGGGGTGACCAAAGTGTGGTTTTTCCTTCATATCCACAATATCCTTCATATGAACTAATGCTGTTTTTTTAGTGTTTTGCTTTTGTAAATATTTTTCAATATTACAAAAAACACACAACAACACTAATAATAAATATGCAATTCAATCCCAATAGAAATAAATTTAGTAAAAATAATTTTATCTTTTAAAATCTTTAAACTGCCAACTCGTAATAATAACACAAGTATATGTATCATTCAAGTAATAAAGTGATCTAATGGAGTCCTAAGTATCGATCCTACAAGAAAATTAAAAATTCTTATGATTATAATATAAAATACAAAATTCAAACTACAAAACTTAAATGTATCACTCAAGTAATAAAGGGCTCTAATAGAGTAGTAGATATAGATCCCAGAGGGAAGTTGGAATTGGTTATAAGTAAATTATTAAGATTATAATGTAAACTTCAATTTTAAACTACAAAAGTGAAGTGCTAAATTCAATTATAAAGTAATAAAGTTTATGCTAAATCAAATGCAATTAAAAGAACTAAGTTAATTAAACTAATTACTAAACTTCAAAAGTAAACTTATAAAAACTAAACAAAGTTTCAGTGACAAAAATTTCAAATTTAAAAAAACATCCTTCCCCTTTACAATGAGTATATGGATTGTGATGAAATTAAAATCATTTAAAAAAAATATATATAATTGTATTGTGTCAAATAGGAGCAATCTTATTCTTTACCCTCTTTCAAGTGCATAAAGAACATTGACTAATCCAGAGTTCTGTGGCTAGGTTGGGAGGATACTGGCTCTCATTTTAGAGCTCCTACTTCTCCCTCGCCTAAGGGCTAACAATCTCGCATTAGTTTCCGTTCAACTGGACCAAATTGGTGATTTTAATTTGTCACCTTAAAATCTCCAATTATGCATCCAAGAAAGTACATTTCCCTATTTAGTTGCACTCAACCCCATGGATTAGATTCTCACCCATGGAAGTGAATGTGAGTCTCACCATGTTGTAAAAATCATAGCCCTTTCGGATCATATGTTGCTTAACACATTTTAACATTTTAATTGGCCAAATGGAAAAGTAAATGAAGATCAGAGTTTAAATCATCACAAATTATTGACATTTAAAATAGTATAAAACAATATTAATTCTTCACAAAATCATATCTCATATTAGGGAGAATGATAAAGAAAACTATTCAGAATTCATGAGAATGATACGACAAAACACGGATTTCATATATAAAAATAAGTTTATAAAATAAAGAAATAAAAGACAAAACTTATCTCACACTCCTTCCCAAGAAAATCTCTAGAATTTCTCTTTAAGCACTTTCCCTCTTTACAAGAACTCTCAATTCTCTCTTATAAATGTAATGAAGAAAAAATCTTTCACTTTTCCTCTCCTCTTACAACCCTTGAAGAAAATCTCCAAGTCCCTCACTCTCTCACTTGCCTCTTGCCTTTCTCTTCCCTTGCTACTGAACCTCTCTTCAGCCCTAGACTCCTCTCCTTTTAATTAATGGTTGCCTCCTCTCAAAAAGAATTCAAAATTTCCTCCCAAATTCTCTCCAAAAGTCACACCTTATGAATCCTTAAAGACATGTTCATTCATTCAAGAGACATATCCTTTCATTAGAGAACCATCCAAAGTGTTTAGATGCATTGAATCTCTCCAAGGGGCGTTTGACACATTTAAAGCCTTCAAAATCTGCTCTAAATTCATCCCGAACCGCCTTAATCCATCAAATATCGTCTCTGGCGCTTCAGGCGCCGCTTTTCTGTATAACGACACTTCGGGCGCCAGCTCTCGGAAAATAGCGCTTAAGGAACCAGAATCACAAAGTTCTCTATTTTAGCTCTAAATTTTCTCATTTTTGCTACTTTTGCTCCAAATGCCTAAAATTGATATATCTGCAACAAAAAGATGAAAATACGCTTCTTTAAAGTGCAATATCACAAAAAATAAGCATAAAATATATACTTAAATTAACACATTATTTTGATGTATCATGAACGTACTCCTTTTTTAGAATAGTGATGATAGTGATGATGATGAGGAGGATTAATTTGAGTAGTTTAGTTTTTAATTGTGAACTTTATGCGGTACAGTTGTATTAAACTGTTACTTTGCTTTGTGTTGTACTTATTTAGACCGCTACTATTGTTTGTGTTTTATTTTGTTAAATACTGTTGTGATGTATTTATGTTATTGTGAGTAGTTAGATTTTGTTTTTGTGGTAGTGATTGTGTTAACTGTGTTGTGTAGTGTAATTTGTTAGTTTGTGCTGAACTTAATCTTGAATATTAGGAAAGTTTAGAATATTACTAACTTTCACTTAATAACTTCATCTTTAAAATTTTCAATTTACTGCCAAGCGTTTTTTTTTATGTTGCAGTTGTGAATTTTCGTTAGTGTGTTTGTTTATTTTTATATTATCCTCCACTACATAGAAGTCTAAAGAATCTCAATATGTTAAGATAAGTTAAAATTTGATCAATTAATTTTTACTTATATTTTTAATTTTTGTACTTGTATATTTAGGGTATGAAAATTTCTGTAAGCATGTTATTTTTTAGTTTTCATTCCTGCCTATATATAAATATGATGTTAAAATGTTTTATCTTATTAAAAATTTAAGTTTGGGGGGATGAAAAACAATTTCTAAAACTTGAACATTATTTGTTCTCAAATGTGCTATAAATAAATTTGATTTTGATTTGAAAAAAATGATTAGTTATTTGAAGTTTTATTAGGGAAGTAAAATTTTGAATATAGAAATGAGTAAGAGAATTTAGTTGAAACCTATAGTAATGAAGAAAAATTTAAAGTTAAAAATTTTTATTGTAGAATTGATAAATGTTGTATAACTATCTTTAGTAGGAGAAATTGTATTTTTGAAAAATATAGAAGGGTTAGACTTTTTCAATACTCAAATTTCTTTTATTAAAAATAATTTTCAAAACTATTATTATATTCTTAAGTAAAGGATATATATCAGAACTTTGCTTTAGGAATGGAGGAGTGAAATTCAAAATCATTAAAGGTCTATCCATGTATAACAATCCTCACCTAAAATGAAAAAGAAAAAGAAAAAAAAGAAAAGAAAAAGAAAAAGAAAAAGAAAAGAAAGTTGAAAAATGAAGGAAAAGCTTCAGGATTAGTGTCTAATAAAAAATTGGCTCCACATCTGATCTTTTTAAAGTATAAGACTTGAGAAACTCTTAAGCTTAATGATATAATATAGTAAGTAGAATTATTCTTAATAAAATTTTGTAAGTGGAAAAGATAGAATGCCTAAACTCTATATTTGAAGAATTTGTAAATATTTCTGAACTAGATAGGAACTTATATTTTTAGACTTCTTTACATTAAAGATTTCTAAACTCTAAGTTGGTCTCATGTACTAAAGTTTTTTCTAAATTGGACTACTATATTTCTAGATCAAAATTTTAGAATGTCCTAAATAAACTCATTTACATAATCTACTTAGTTTGGTTTTGAAAGACTGGAGTGTCACTTGAGGACAAGTAACATTTTAAGTTTAGGGATTTTGATACACCTAAAATATATAACATTTATGTACATATTTTTATACCTATTTTTGAGGATATTGCGCTTTAATGGAAGATATTTGTGTTTTATACATATGGTTGAGTGCAAATAAATAGAGAAATAAACTTTGAAGGGTGTAGAGTTAGAGGACTTTAGAGTGATAGGCTAAAACACCTAATTTGGTTTATAGTTTTAGGTCTTGATACGAGATGTTAGCCCCCAGGTGGAGGGAGAAGAGGGAACTCTAGAGTGAGAGCTAGTATCTTCCCTACCTAGCCTGTCTTCAATAGTATTCAAACTTTAAATTAGCCAATTTGTTTATAGCATCTCTAGTAAGGGTCAAGAATATTATTGCTCTTATTTGACACAACACAATTTGAATATTTCTAAAACGGAATTCCTATACTTGTTATTGATTCATGATAAGAAGAAAGATATTTTATTTATATTTCCTTCATCTTACAAATATCTAATTAAACTTAGTTTGTTGTTTAATTTATTTTAAATTATAAAAAATTACCAAAAAAATCGAACTTTCATTCATATTATAACATCTATAGCTTGTGTAAGAATATTTTGTAAAGTAGAATTTGTTATCTAATTTCTTTTGAATTTTTAACAAATTGAAGTTCTCCCTATGGATTTAATATTCAAGATTTAATAAAAAAATTCTTATATTATTTGATAATGATATGTATAATTATGTAGTATCTTATATTTAAATATAATAATTGCATTCTAATTCGTTTTGAAGTCAAGTTTTTTGTGTCGTTGCAAAGTAAAAAATATAAGGAAAAGTTAAGATTATAACTGCATACATCGTACTGTCATATAAACCGGGATCAAATTTTTGGCACCGTTGTCGAGGAGAGTAAAAATATTTGAAGGAATTTTTTTTAAGAAAGCAAATTTCTATTTTTAGATAATCTTACGTAAACTTTTAGACTTATTATAAGAATATCGTAGTGTTGTTTTTATATAAGTTCATATTTGTGTGATTTTATTTTATATGATTTATTTTTATACGATTCTGAATTAGAAAGAACTATTAGAAAAAAA
>NEWO01002045.1:4067-48101 GCA_003013225.1 Phalaenopsis aphrodite
TGCCGCAGATGGAGCGGATATGACAAAGCTGAGCGCAGCGGAGCAAGGTGCTCAGCGTGATTCCAAGGATATCGATCCTGGAGGCCAGGGTGTTAGACATCAAATTTTCTCTGGTACTGCGAGGGGGGAGGGACTGACTAGAGGGCGTCATGTGTCTTCTAACTTCATACTTCATCACCTTTGTGAGATGAAGGAGCTTTTTCTCCGTTTCATAGGGTACCCTCAGGAAGATAGTGACAGATGAATCTATAAGGTTCTCGAGAGGGTTTACCAGATGGAGAGGCAAGTTGTTGGACTGTATGCAGAACTCACGGCTTTCCATGGAGTGATGCTTGCCAACTACAGGGAAGTTGCACATTTTTGTTTGAAGATGTTGTCCGTTGGAGAGGCCCTCGCCGCTCACCTATGGAAAACCAGAGTGACATTTTTAGGCTGGGTGGCAAGCTTATGTATGAACTACTTCACCTTTGAGGGTTTATCTCGAGCAAAGCAGAGAACAAACCGTTTAGTCCTTTTTTTTATTTACTTAGATGTAACCAAGGGTTCGACGCAACGTCTCCCCTCATTTGTATATAAATAAATAAGGAATGAAATAATTTTTTTTCTATTTCTAGTAATGATTACTTTACTTAAAAGACATGTAGTTTTGTCACGTTAGTCAAATCAGTGGTGTTTCGACTTCCTAGGTATCTTTTCATGTGTGAATATATACATGTATGGCCGCACAAGTTCTGAGGGTTTCTATTCCTTTTCTTTCCTCATTCCTCTTTTTGTTCGTGTCACATTGTCTTTTATTCTTTTATTTGGGTTTAGTCGTCGTTTCCTTCTTTTCTATCTAATTTTATAGACTTCATGTTCAAAAATACTCTCAGGAGATCCAGTTCGCGTTGTCTACATGTTGTTTCGGTTCCTTGTGCGACTAACATAGAGGAGATCCAGGATCATCGTGTTTTGGATCCCACAATTGTCCTGTGGCTAGGTGACAAGCATGAACTGTTAATAGATGACTCCTCTCCTGACCTTGTCTTCTACAAGCATCACTTTAAGATGGGTCTTCAACAACTGTTTTGTTGAGATTTGCGGTCGATATTCAACCTCTATGGAATTATTCCTGCTCAGATCCTTCTAAACTCGATCATCACTATCACGACCTATGTACTCTTCTATCGGAGGATGAATATTTCATGCTCGATCGAACTCTTCAATCATTTCTTCTCCTTCCTAATTGGTCATGATAGTTACATTCAGTTTGCCGCCGACATTAAGATGCAACTGCTGGGGCTAGAGAAAAATGTGGACTAAAAGACAAAATTTCTGATCGACTAGTGTCCACACGGACGGGGGATCTACACTTCTTCTACTAATTGCAAGGTGAAGAAAGTAAAGACCCTGGTCGGGACCATAAGGCATTGATTGAGGACTAGTGCCTCTCTCTCTATTTGAGTACTTCGACTTAAACGAGATCAAACAAATGATTGACCTGCATGGGGTTGATACTATGATCGAGGATCTGTGGAGAGAGTTGTTGGGGAGAGGATGACTTTGAAGAGAACTCATGGGAGAGGCGGTCCTCCCTCGTTCGACAAAGGCTGAGGTTGTCCTTACTCATTCTGGTTGGCAGAGGGGAATGATGAAGGTTGGTATCACTTATCTTCTTGCTTGTTTGTGTGCGAAATGCATTTTTGTGATTTTTTTTGTAATTTGTCAGGTTTTTGGAAGGGAGCAAGGGGGACTGATAGTAGAGGTCCAGCGACGGCGACGACCGGAGGTGGTGATCTGGTGCTGGCAACTATGATGGACAAACAACAGTGGTCTAGCGACATAGAGGTCATACGACTGTGGTTAGTCAGAGGTGATAATGGTGGCTGAGTGGCGGTGGTAATGATGATGATGATAACAACTTGTGGACAGTGGTCCAACGACAATGACAATGATGGCCATATAGTAGAGGTTTGACGCGACAATAATTAGAGGCGGTGGTCTAGTGGTGATGATAATGCTGAACGAACAACAGTGGTTCAACAATAATGGAGGTTAGATGATAATAATTAGGCGGTGATTACGATAGTGGCCAGACAACTGTTGTTCGATGTTGATGACAACAAGTAGATTGTGTTTTAACGGTGGTGGCCTGATAACTGTGGTCCAACTGTGGTGGTCTGGTAACAGTGGTTCAATGATAGTGGTAACAACTAGGAGGCATTATTTTGAGGTTAACTGTGACATATCATTGGGAAACAAAATAAATGTTGAACATTAAAAAATTTAAAGCAATGTCAAATAAAATTTTGTTTTCAATAGATGACAGCAAACTAACACATATCAGATAGTTTGCAATGGTAGAGTAATGAATTATCGTCTTAGCATTGCATAAAAACTCAACACACTCAGGCAATTAAAGAGAAGCAAGAGGAGATACATTGACATTTGATATGAAAAATTCATGCAAGGGGGAAAAATCATAGAGCATGATCACTTTTCTTCTGAATTAAAGAAATGAAGTTCTGATGCATGCCATAAAATTCATGGTGGTGTAGTAATAGATTATTGTCTTAGCGTTATACGAGAATTCAACACACATAGATAAAAGAAAAGAAAAGAAGTGAGCAGGAGGAGACACCTCAATTTCTTACATGGAAAACCCTTGAAAGGGGAAAAAACCAGGGGGCCTAGCTCAGTTGAAATAGTCCACTATGAATGATGAGTACACATGCACATTCTTCTCATAAATTTGAGAAGATGAATTTACAAAGTTGTATAACTATATTCTGACTATTATTCTTTGTGATTGCAGGTTGTGAGAGTCATTGTTGGCTGTTGTGGATGTAGTAGTCCATCGTGAGTGTTGTAGATGGTTGCACCAAAAGCGTTGATTGGCTAGATAAGTCATAATAAGCAGTTACGAGAAATGTGAATCACATAAATTGTAGTTGTCGAGTATTAATGACGTACGTACAATGCAGGGGTCGGAGTCAGAAGTTGGGGCGAATATTTATGACGTTCGTAGGCCGCTGGTGCCAAAGTTGGGAACGATAACCACGTAGGTCGTTGGGGTGAATATTGATGACGTTCGTAGGTCGCTAGTGCCAAAGTTGGGAACTGCATGAGCTGATGATTGTGTAGGCTGTTAGCATATTGATCGTAGTTGTGAGCTATTGTCCTACATACGAGAGAGGTTACTAGATTTTCCAAGTTACAACGTTGACCGACGATATCTGATCGGTAGTGATTGACGACAATCGACGGGTGTTGACGACGGCTGACCGTGGTTGACGACGGTCAAAATAATGTTAGACTTCAGCTCTTTCTCAGAGCATCCAATTCTCTCTGAAGCCTCAAGTCCCCCCCCTCATGTGAAGGGTGGGGCTTTATTTATAGTGATCTGAATGTCATTAATGCAGGAATATGAAACATTTTAATCAGACGGACCGGAGAGTTTCTCCCGATCATACAATGTTTAATAGACATTTGTGTGCCTTAATGATGTCTGGATTGAGTGATTTTGGGCTTGTGAGGTTTGTCTTGTCGAGACGCTCGATTCGAATATAAACTTGCCAAATTTGACAATCTTTTGACCTTCCAAATGTGTCCGAAAATCATCTAAATTTGATTTAGTGAGTTGATCTGGGCTTGATTTGACTCAGATTGGGCTAGTTTTTATATCATTAGGTCTGTTTCATTAAGCCGGTCAGTTTGACTATAAGTTTGCTAAAATTAGAGCTCTGGATAACTTTTTATCAAGATTTGAATGTTTCATGCTTAAAAAATTGTCTTGAGATTCGTGCCGGATGATGAAAATTTATTAGTGACGTATCGTTGTCACCCTATTTTCGGGCGAGACCATTTTTATCGTCCGAAAATATCAAGAACTTGAGCATTTATGTCCTGCATATGTATCAATATATATTATTTTGTCAGTATCGGTATAAGAATATTTTGTTTTTCTTATATATTAAGAATTTGAAGACATCTCAGTTGGTAAGTTCTTTTGTTTCATAAGAGTGTGATAGGGTTCGAAACCTGCTCTAGACAGGTCACATGTGAGCTGAAAGTTGAAAATGTGGGCCCAAAATGGAGAGTTGGAGATCGCGAGATTTTTTTTTAATTATTTATACATATATTGTTTATTTTTTTATTTTTTTTTTAAGATGAAAAGTTTTTTTTCCCTTTTTTATGACATTTAATGTTTGCACTCCTTTTCTAGCAGATTTAATAACAAATATTTAATTTTTCACTTTTTTTAAGTTTATAATAATAATCATTTAATGGTTAAATCCCTTTTGAAGCATATAGATAGAGGCCTGAAGGAGAGACTAGAGGTGCGGAGGTGCGTCATGGAAACGCGTAGCGGCATTGCTGCTGTGCGGCGGCGCGGTGTTGTGACGCGACGCGGTGGCTCGGTGCGGCGACGCGACGTTCTGTGGCGGTGCGTTGAGACAAAGAGTTGCAGTGCAGAGTCTAAGTGCAGAGTTGTGGTGAAGCATTGCAGCGAGGCGTTGCGGCGAAGAGAAAAATCGTCCCAGCTTACGTAACAGACAAGCAACGAGATCTTCTTTCTCGTTGCGGCGAAAAGGAAAGTCGTCCCTGTGTTGCGTAGCATGCAAGCAACGGTGTCTTCTTTCTCCTTGCAGCGAAGAGGAAAATCGTCCATGTCCTACGCAGCAGACAAGCAACGAGATCTTCTTTCTTATTGCAGTGAAGAGGAAAGTCATCCCCATCCTGCGTTGCAGGCAAGCAATGAGATCGTCTTTCTTGTTTATGCCGTGTATTTCAGAGGAGACTCTCGTGCCACCCTTGCACGTTCTAAAGGTGATGAAGAAATGTTATAGTTTTTCTGTCACACTTTGAGGAGAAGGTTTTCATGCTTATGTAATGGCGATATCGGGAGACCCCTTGACGACCATCAGAAGTACTGTTTTTTTTTTAGACGATGTCAACTCTACTCGAAGATGAGCGAATTTGTTGTAGCTCTTGTATAAATATATATTGGTCTTTGTAGCATTTTTAACAATTAGATGTGATATTTATAAATGAGGATAGTGTATTTCTTTGCTTCTTCCAAGATTTTTGTGGCTTCTCAATCATACGAAATCCTTCTGAGGCTCATAGCCTTCTGATGTTTTACAGTGGAGACCTTCTTGGGCTTGTATTCCGGCAACATGGTAGCTTCTTCTCAGGTCTTGCCTTCTTAGCTTGATTTTTAGTGGTATGGTTGAAAGAAAAATCCATTGAGGATGTAAGATCAATTCTGAGTTGTGTAACGGGAGGTTCTCGACGGAATTAACTCGTGATGAACAAAGTTATATGAAATCCACTTAGGATGGTTGGCATATTGTAGGTTATTGGCTGAAGCTTTTGTTTAACGACCGTAACCAAATATGGAAGAGGTCGAAGGAAATCCACAAAGGATTTTTGACATATCCGAAGCAGTATGTCGAAGCCTTTGCTCGATAACTGTAGTCTGTAATGGAAGAGGTCGAATTGAGTCCCCCGGGGATCGATTAATCCCAGAATGAGGTGTCAGAGATGCTCTGCATTTCTCGAGACTGGGGTGTAGGTTGCAATGGATTGTATGTTTTTATGGAAATATGATTGTAGTCATACTCAAGAAAAATGTTTGACAACTTGTTAGTTGTTGCTTTTGAATCTTTTGCCTCTCGGCGAGGGCGTTTTCCATGTGAGCTTGTAAAATAGCTTATGTATGGAGCCTTGAAGACATGAGCTTCCTGATCTGGTTGAAGAGGAACTTCAATATGATGAGGGATGCTGAGGAAGCATTATTTGCGGTGAAGATTTCCTCTCAGTACATGAGCGATTCTCGTAGGCTTGTAATCTGAATGAAATATGGGATGACTTCCCCATCGCAGTCGCGCCCAAGACGTTAACATGAACAAGCTTTCGAGACAACAGTGAAAAATTGCCCCTCAGCCTAAAATAAGTTGTGACATACTTTGTGTCTGAATAGGATGCAAGAAGACAACCCCGCTAAAATCGTGCCTGGGACGTTGACGTGAACAACCTTTCGAGATTGCATTGAAGAATTGCCCCCACATTGAAGAATGTTTTGGATGATCTACATCATTGGGAAATGATGTAGGGGCTCGATATTTTAGAGTTTAAGACAATATCGAATGAGACTCGTTTCCCACAAACGGCGCCAAGCTGATGTGTGCCAGAAAATTCGCGGCAGTAGAGTAATGGATTATTGTCTTAGCGCTACACGAGAATTCAACACACACGGATAAAAGAAAGAAAAAGAAAAGAAGTAAGCAGGGGGATACATCTCAGCTTTTTACGTGAAAAACCCTTGAAAGTGGGAAAAACTACTAGGCCTAGCCTAGTTGAAATAGTCTACTATGAATATTGAGTACACACGTACATTCTTCTCATAAATTAGGGAAGATGAAATTACAAAGCTGTATAACTATAATCTGACTACTGTTTTTTGTGACAACATGTTGCAAGAGTCATTGTTGATTGTTGTGGAGTCAGTAGTCCATCGTGCGTGTTGTAGATGATTGCTCCAAAAACGTTAATTGGCTAAAGAAATCATAGTAAGCAGTTACGAGAACTGTGAATCACGTAGATTATAATTGTCGAGTACTAATGACGTCCGTAGACTGTGGGGGCCGGAGTTAGGAGCTGCATGAACGATGACCATGTAGGTCGTTGGGGTGAATATTAATGACGTTCGTAGGCCGCTGGTGCCAAAGTCGGAACTGCATGAGCTGATGACTATGCATGTTGCTAGCACATTGATCGTAGTGGTGAGCTCTTGTCCTACAGACGGGAGAGGTTACCAGATTTTCCAAGTTACAACGTTGACCGACGACATCTGGTTGATAGTGGTTGATGAAGATCAACGAGTGTGGACGACGGCTGGCGGTGGTCGACGGCGGTCGGAATGGTGTTAGACTTTAGCTCCTTCTCAGAGCTTTCAATTCTCTCTGAAGGCTCAAGTCCCCCCTCCCCCCTCATGTGAAGGTTGAAGCTCTATTTATAGTGTTCTGAATGTCATTAATGCAGGAATATGAAACATTTTGATCGGACGGTCCGGAGAGCTTTCGTCGATCATACAATATTTAATAGTCATTTGAGTGCTTTAATGATGTCCGAATTGAGTGTTTTTAGGCTTGTTAGGTTTGTCTTGTCGAGACGCTCAATTCGAGTATAAACTTGTCATATTTGACTACCTTTTGACCATCCAAATGTGTTCAGAAAATCATGTAAATGTTGTTCGATGAGTTAATATGGGCTTGATTTGACTAGAATTTGGCTAGTTTTTATATCATTAGGTCCGTCTAATCAAGCCGGTCAGTTTGAATATAAGTTTGTTAAAATTTGAGCTCTGGACGAATTTTTATCAAGATTTGAATGTTTCCTGCTTAAAAAATCATCTCAAAATTCGTGTCGGACGTATCAAGTTCCAAAGCTGATTATTGCAAATGCATAAAAATATTTTATATTTAAATTTCTTGTAAAAGTCTTCTCTAATTATTAATTAGTTGAAATTATTTACTTTCAAAATGATAATTTCAATATAAAATTGATTAAATATTACAAAATTGCAACAGAATTATAAATTATTGGAAGTTTACAAAGTTTTTATTAGCATTATTATCATTGTCAATATCATCAACCAAACAACTTTTAATTGATATAATCATTATTTTTAAAGCTACAAGAAATAATGTATTTGTTAAAATTATACATCAAGGGAGGAAATTGAAATTATATTTATTTTATTAAATTTTTACTACTTTAAATTTAAATATATGTATTTATTTCCGATTCAATGCTAAACACCATCCTTTCTGTAAATCACCCCGAAATGCTCGACAGTTGTGTGTTCCTGCTCCTGAAATTGTAAAGCTTCCATGAAAGAAAATAAAAAACCCTAAAAAGTTATAAATTTCTTTGTCTGACCTCTAACTGTCAATTGCCATAACTCATGATAACCCATAAAAAAAAAAAATATTGCTTTATCTTTTATCTCTCCTCAGCGAGAAATAAAGGCCATGATTGAGTCCTCCCACTGCATTGAATCTCTTCTCCCCACTCACACGCAACACAAGAAGAACAATCTCGCTGCAGCACGACCCTTCATCCTTCCCCCTTCAATATATTCTCCCACCTTACCTATTCTCTTCCCCTCCATCCTCTACAAAATTTCCATTATCATACACACCTTTTCTCGCTTGGGAGCACGCTGTTTATCATATTGATTTCTCAAAGGGTTGCTTGCAGAGGTTATTGGCATTCTGTCCACCTCCGACTCTTTGCATCTCCAAAATCCAGAGATCTAACTATTATGGAGGTGGGCATCCTGCCAACAGATCTCCGTTGTCATCCCTTTGTGAAATCGTTGTGATTCTCTCTCTAGCAATAGGAAGCTTGATGAGTTTTTCAAGTATATCAGGTGAGAGTGCGGATCTGCATGCTAGCTTCAGATCTTTTTAAGATTATCTGTTGTTTGTAGCCTTTTAAGGTTTATTTAAGTTTGAGATTTTAATTTTAATTCCCCTTTCTTTCCTTTCGAAAAATTCCTTTGGCTTTTATATTTTTTTATTTAAATCTCGTGCCATAATCATATTGCATGGAGGGATGCATGCATTTGCTTACTAGGAATCATTACAGCATGCAGCTTGTGGGTTTTTAAACTTTTTTCTCTAATTTGTTGCTTTGCTTTTTTTTTTTTGTTTTGAGTAAAAATCCCTGGCTCTTTCGATGCCAGTTTCGTTCTTCGTGTTTGACTGAAAGTCAGAACTAACTGTGGGTTTATTATGTCTTGTTTTTTAATGCAGATCTGACTTTAGAACAGGAACATAATGAGAAGATCGGCTCTACCAGGTTTGATTTTACTGGGCAGTGTTCAAACGGCTAAGAATTTTACTTCTGACAGATTATTCATTGGCTTTTGGTTTAACCATCGGGAGTAATTATTTATTTTTGTTAATTAAATGGTTTTTACGAAATTAATGAATGTGATGGAAAGTTTGCCTCCTTTTTTGTTTAGCTTTCCTCTTCTGTAACTGTGAGTTATCCCATCCTTGTTGGGTAGCTTTTTCATTTCTGAACACTTTTTCATAACCCTAAAACCTAGTTTCTCCTTTGGTGATGGTCCTGGTCTCAACTTTTAAAGCATTCATTGCATCTCATTTTTTCTTTATTCGAAGACTAGGTTTGACTGTTTTACTTCTGTACAACAAAAAAAAAAGAAGGAAAAAACACTCATCTTTTGTGATTTCTTTGTTTGAAGATGGATGAAGTAAATGCAATATTGACTAAACTAGATGAAGTTAAGAAGCACTTCTGTTAATATACTGTGCTTTTGTTGTGCGGTTTCATGCAGTTATATTTACATCCTGTGCTTTGAAGTAGTCATCTCGAGGCATTTAACGATCGAGTTAGTATTTGTGAGAGATCGAAGGATTGAAAGTAAATTTTGGCATAGTTTTTAGATTTTTATAAAGATCATAGCTTTACATTGAACTAGTAACGTGATCTGAATAAAACGTGATGAAAAGAATAATCAGTGCATAAAAAACTTTAATTTAAATCATAAAGAAATGTTATGCAGCCTACAAGAAGCTTATTTCATAAAAATAAGCAGTTATCTACGAGCTCACTTTTCTTGTTAAAGAAGTGAGCCAACGAAACACCCTTTAATATTGGTGTTAATAAATTTTATGATGCTTTTTTTTTTCAAAATTTTAAAAAAATTTCTATTGGAGAGAGAGGGGGGAGGTTGGGAAGGATGGAGCAATATGGAATGTAATTGTAAAACTAATCTTGTAGTATGTTTTTATGAGTTGTTAATTTGTTAAGTGATTAATTAATAAAGTAACTAGTTCATATTCTATATATAGTTCCTTTTTGAGGCATTTAAGTGATGGAAAAAAAGTTCTTTCTGATGCTATCTTATCATTTTAACGAGCAATAAAATAAATTGATAAAAGAATATAAAGGTTTTACCTAGAAACTCATACAAGAATATTAAAAAGGTTAGTAGACGAGAAGAATTCAGTCTATATGAAAGGAAGTTAAAAGTGAAGGGTTAGCCCAAATAAAATCAAACTAAAGGAACGAGTTTTTCTCTATAAAAAACCAATTTTTAGACTTCTTTTAAGGAAAGTATTCAAGAGGGGCCAATAAAAAAGCATTTGCATTTTAAAAGTTATTTATTATGAGATTAATTCATACGAGAAAAAAAAAACTTTTATTTGTGCTCATAATGGTATTGTATTGGGTCAAATATAACCTACAGAATTCTGGCCACATTAAATATTTGAATTAATTGAATCAACGCAACTTCAATGGTCCAACTCTGTGGCAGTTCCGTTTATAAATTCATAAAAATATTGATTTAAATAGTTGCCAAACATTATGCGTTTCCTTTTTATTGTCAAAGAATTTTTTATAGGAATTTGTCAATTGAAAATGGACTATATTTTGGTTAGGTATTTAGTTGTTTGTGCTTGTATTGCATTGTTTCATATTGTCTCTATGCTATGTGGACTTACAGGCACGGGTAATTTTTGAAAGGTATAGTGAAAAAATTATGATTAATGTGAGAAATATTTACTTTTCCTTTAATTATTTCCTTCGCGCTCTTGTTAGCTATTGGGTAATGGTCATCTAATATTTTGATGGAATTGTCTGTCTGAATTAATCCTTCCAAGCTCGAGCATCCCTTTGGTCAGCTGCTTGTTATATTTGTTAATTAAGCAAAATTCTTATCTGAACAAATGGTCATCTAATACTGTTATATTTTCTTGGATTGAGAATCATCTTGTTTTATATTTTACCCGTGACTATTTGTATATTAGAGTTTAGTTTGCTGTGCTTTTTTTTTTCATCAACAAAGATTAAGCAGTTGTGATTAGGAAACTATGCTTTGGAATTATAAAAATCATATATTTAAAATACTGAATGATAAAATTTTAGTGTTTTGATTAGGAATAATATGGAAGACTAATCAGCGGGTCAAATATTCTTTTTAAAGTTAAGCGATTTAAGAATCGTTTTTTAAAAATGCTGTTTACCAAAAAAAAAAAGAAAAAAAACAAAAGATCAAACTTGTTATCACCTAAGCATTATGTGTACAGTCCAATTATATTTTTATGTAATTTGGTTCTTTTGGAATGTAGTGGCACGTATAAACTGCTCAATCTTATCTTAACGAAAAAAATGTGCCAAAATCAGTTTCGGGACTTCAAATTCGTTTTTTTTCTTTGAGATCTTGTTGTCATAGCTATCATACTGTTAGTTAGATTGCTCAGATTTTAGTAGTTTTATATTGTTTTTTCTAAAATTCTTGTGGTAGTGAAGTAGGTTGAGGATGGATTGTAGGAGAAGGGCTTGGAAGGAGGAGGCAAGGGGGAATGGCTGGCTAAGGGGCTTGCAGGCAATTTTGAGAAAATATTACATTTCTGCGTAAATTTACGCCAGCGCCAGCTGTAGTCTCGGGCCCACTAAAAAAAAAAAATTGAAACCTTCGATTTTATGGCTGTATTATGGTGAAATTGTGGTTGTCTGGTTTTATAGTAGTAATGTGATGATTTTAAGGATCAAATGCAACTACAACAATACAATCATAAAATCACAACAATACTATTACCAAATCACCACAATACATTCATAACGTCATCATAATATAATCATAAAATCATTGCTTTTACTTAATTTTTTCAGGGGGCATGGGACTTTACATATGATGAATAATTAAAGAGTTCCCACGTAGGGCTGCTCCTCGACTAATGTAATTTTTTTTCTTTTTTAATAGCTTGTTTGAATGTTATTCTTAAAATATGAAATAAAAATTGCAATTTAATTTATCTGCGCTCGTGCGAACTTCTCATGTAACATTTTTTCTGGATTCATATAAACTTCTTCGGTACGAGTAAATTTTGCTGTGGAGTTCGATTTAGACCGACCGGCTTGGAAGAGGCTTTAAAGTATATTACTTTTTATGTTAAGAAATTTTACATTTGTATTTTTCACAAGTTATTCAAATTATTCCGAGAAGCTTTTAAATATGTTAATTCAATAATGTCGCTAAGCAATCTTTTACATTTCTTTGTTTGACATGCATCTCAAATGGAAGAAATAATAATGTCTGTTGGAGTTAGAAATTTAAACTGGTATCGTTGTGTGTGTGTCTATATTAAAAAAAAATGAAATTTAATATATATAATTGATATTCTTTATGAAAGTTGTGCATGGAAAGTAAAAAGGCGTAAACATATTCTACAACTATTATGCTTATAAATATATACTTATATGGTGGTAGTTATGACATTTTGTACACAGCTTATATATGCAATAAATAAATAAATAAATTAATTAATTAAATATAAAATGTAAACAAAATAAAATATAATAATACTTGTGTGTTTAGTAACAAGTGCCAATAGGAAAGGTATATTTTTGGGCAATTATTTGTATCAATGAGATGGATGGTGAATGCACCTGTTTGGATAAACTGCGTTTTCACAGTTTATGTTTTTGAAAATGCTGAAAACACAATGGTCTGATTTTTTCAAAAAAATAAAAATTTTTAATAGACAAATTATTTTTAATCAACTTATATTATTCATTAAGATATAGAAACAGACCCGAAATATTTGGTGTATCACGTCTAGCTTCATAATGATAAAGATCTACTCTTCATAATAACAACTGTGATACCCTTCATCATTGCCGGTGTTGAATTTGTCCAAGAAGTCTCTGCAGAGTGAACAATTCTTAGCTTTGGTCGAATATATGATTAATATATGTCAAATGATAAGCTGTGATTACCGGTTTCTAAGCAAATCACTCTTGTTAGAAACTTAAGATCGATGTTATATATTGTTTTGCACACCTTGTTTATGCAATGCTTCGATTATCTGATACGTCGTTGGAATTTTAGCACATGATAGATTCATCCGTGGGGTGTTCCATTTACCAATGTATATTTGTTTTTCGAAAAGATTTGTGCGAAGGCTCTATGTCCATTAGAATGCAAACTTTAGCTATATGTTTATAATATACATTAAAAAAAGAAAAACAAACAAAAAATACCGTACATTGCAATCTGTAAAGAAGGGGAGGGGGGGAAAAAAACTATAGGGCTTATTTTTAATGCATTTTTTGATATGCAAAATACATCGTTGAACTACTAAATTTGATGATGAACAAATCAAATTTGGTAGTCATTATCTCTTCAATTAATATTTTGAAACTTTAAATTATGTTTTGAGTTTTTTTTTTTTTGCGTTTATTTTGTTTGTGATTGTATTGTTTTAAGTTATGTTAGGTATGTCTCGTTTAAATGTTCAACCGGTGAAGTGGATTGGTGGATATATAATACTAATTTTTTTTTTTAGATTTGTACTGAATTATATCACAATACGTGTTGTATTTGATGAATTAATAATTTTTTTTTTTAAATTTTATTTTTTATACGTTATGTTCTTAATTTCACTTCTTTTTTTATTTTAAAAATGATGTTCTTAAAAATCTCTGAGCAATTTTTTGGTGTTATTGGTTTTTAATTCAGAATAGTTATCACGGTAAACCTTGCTTATATTGAGATTATGCTTTTGCCGTCTTCTCATATTAAAAATATTACCTCAGGAGTATTAATGCATCAGTACTCCAATGAGGTGTCACGTGACATTATGATGAGATTATTGCATACGTGACACCTCCTCATTGGAGTACTGATGACTGAGATAATATTTTTCCCTTCTCATTAATAAATATACCACCTACTTATATACTTTTTTATCTAACACCTAAAATTTATTATTTTTACGATTATACCACCTAAATGTTGTTCTCTATCACATAAATTTGTTTTTTATCTTTTAGTGCAAGGTTAAGATGGCATATCTGTAAGAATTGAAGATTATGTGTTGGATACTTTAAATACTTAATAATTCAAATATAATCTCTCACAAAATATATAATTTGAGGTAATGGACGTCAATACTGAATCAAATTAATTTCTGAACTGTTTCATGCTCAATGTTTTGCTTTGCTAATTTCTTGACTTTGATAGAATGTGAAGCCCATCAGCATGATGTATCAACTTGTTCCTTTGCAGCTTTATGCACACATTTATTTATTTTATTAAATTCTCTATCTAGCATTTAGCTAGCCGTTTTGGGGTCCAAAATTGGAGTGATTATTGCGTGAGGACACTCGCACAAATTTGCGTCAGGTGTCCAATCTAAGCCATTGAAATATATTTTTTTTATTTTTTTTGTTATAAGAGTGGGATCCCCTCAAATTTTTTTGACGGTCCATATCGGACACCTGACGCAAATTTATGTTATGTGTCCACACACAATAATTTTGGCTCCCAAATTTCTATATTACATTTGAATTTATTTATTCTCTAGCCTGTGTTAGCTAGTCGCTTCGGGGCCAACCAAATTTTTATCTGAACAGGTAGGATGCTTATTTGTGCACTCTTTGGTGACAAATTGATAGACAGCTGTGTTGTTAGTCTTAAGATCTCCTGACTCAGGTTTGATTTCTATAGGGATGGATAACATATTTGGAGAGCTGTATTCTTAAATTCCACCCTTAAAAAAAAAAGAAAAGAAAGTTGGATGCTTATTTTTCCCTTCTTTATTGTCTTTCTCAAATTTGGATGCTTTATCTTCAAATTTCTTCCCTGATAGCAAATTTGATAATAAAATTTTCTTTTTTGTGCTTTTCATAGTATTATTTCGGTCTTCTGGATATTTCGTAGACTCGTATAGCTAAAATATGTAATTGCGAATTATTTTTTTCTTGAATTATTTTGATGTTGTTAACAAGTGAAAGTAATTTCTAGAGAAAAAAATGTGCGTCTGCATACTACTTATTGCTATTAATAATATTTACTGAACCTCATAAACTGAAATTTATACAGGCAAATTTGAATTAATAATGTTTTATGTTTTTTCAAATATTTGTTGAGAGCTTTACTTTGAATAAATCATTATGAGCAGTATATTAAATTAAAATTTATTTTGGGGCATTTACGTACATAACATCCATTTGATATCTGTTTGCATATCTAATATTTAAACTTTATTTTTTACATTTATACCGCCCAAAATTTTTATGGCATCGTTGGGTTTAACGAACATAATGAGATAACAATTTTCTACATTGATGTTGTTTTATGGTCGGGAGCTGTCGTCATCATATGCCCCTATCTATCTGTCTATATTGGAGGTTATTGCCGCACTGTTCTAAAGCACAGTATCACCTCTGCCAGACTTTTCACAGAATGTGAGGTTTCAAATTTTATTAATTTTTCTGAATCAGTTGATGAACTTCCAAACTTACAGCTATAATGCAAACATATAGTTCAAATTTTTTACTTAATAAAAATAATAAAAATTGCTAAAGCTAAAAAAAATTGTCTTTGAAGTACAACACAACAATCTAATGTTGAGCCTACACATAACAGTAACTTAAGTGAGCTTGCGCTCGAGATGAGACTCGGGTCATTGTAACTAAAGGTGGCTACAAGAGAATGGATAGTGACATTAAGCCTGCCATAGCAGTAGCTTAAGTGAGCTTCAACTTGGGATAAGGCTCGGGTCATTCTAATTAGAGGTGGCTACGAGAGAATGGGTGAGAGAATGGGTGGTGACACAAGTGATGGTTCTAACAATTCTTATTGAGATAACTAGATTAAGTAGTTTGGCAGTATGACAACACCATAGAGATTATGAGGCACGATGTTCTTAGGAGACACTCCATAATAAATATATATATCCTTGATGCAATGTTTATTAGTAATAATTACATTCATGCTTGCAGGATGACATAGGAATGGGATGAGGAAGCGACAACAGACGATATTACAACCAACTTTGAACACATTAATTGAAGGACAAGTTCCTAATGAATTGGTTGAGAACTTCTAGGCCTTGCTAGTGGAGGTTATATGCAGCAAAAAGCAAAAGGTTAGCTGACACTTGGAAAATTTCATCTACTATTAGTCGTCATGCATGTGCACACCCAATCTTGATGGGTGGGCACTGACACTGTTCATCATACCCCCCCTATTCTTCACCAAGAAAACCTGACATCCAAAGAAATTACTTGTCAGATGGAGGTTAAATTTAATATTAAAACCTCATATATGAAAGCTTTGGATGTTAGGCTTAAGACCATAAAGACCGTATTTTGTTGTTAGGGGGAATCTTGTCATTCTCTACATGAACTAATGGACGTCGACGTCCGTAACTTCAACCAACACCTAACTAATTGGCTTACTGCTAGATGTGGAGAAATTAGAATTTGTCATGATGGTGGTCTTAGAAATGAAATAATGACTCCTTGCTTGTGTAATTTAAGGGAAAATTTTTCGAAAACAATTAGACAAATGGGGATCAGTGATTTTGGGATGATGTGCCAAAAGATGTTTTGGGTCGATAATGTTAATGACATTCTGCCCTTCAACCAACACTTAAACTAATATTAAAAATGTAAAACAAAGTGTTCCATTGGCTTATGGCTAGGGCTATGAAAAATTGGATTTTATATCTTGATGGTCGCCTTAGAAATGAAATAATGACACTCAATGTTGTGAAGTGTTTCAATGGAGTTTTTCGACATACATGGGGGCTTCCTATCCAAACATTTATGTGCTCTCTACTAAAACATTGTCTCACTATTTGTACAAACGCTTGGCTCAACATAGGAGTTAGAAGTCATCATGAATTACTTTTTTTTTTATTAAAGACCAGCTCGTGACTCCTTACGTGTTAATAGTAAAAGATGTTACAATATGGGGGAGGGAGAGTGGATCCCCGTCTAAAAGCAAAAGAAAATACAATAAAGTCCTTGGGGTTTCACTCTCCACATCACAACTCCACGTGAAAGTAAGAGAAAAGCTTAAAGATAAATAAAACCCAAAAATACAAATATTCCCCCAAAAGTATGCTAGAAAGTAAAAGTATACCCAAAAAGGACGTGCACCAAAAACCCAAATTGTCAAAATACGAGAAGTGCAAAAGATTAGTAGAGGCCTTCAACACCGGTAAGTAACACATTGATGGGATGTCAAAACCTGCAGAAAAAAGTACAACCTTGTTCCAATAAAAAAAGTGATTACAACATAATAGAATTTTCAAATCCTTAAAGTCATCGCGAGGGAAGCTGTAAAGAGTCTCAAATAAGTGATAATCTGCGGGCCACAACAGATTAATCCCCCAACTGACATAAAATAAAAGAGATAGATAGTAGAGTTTATCCCAGTCTTGCAGACCTGCATTAAAACCGAAAATAGAGAGCAAGCCATTCCATAATAAAAAGTGCATATCAAGATCACTTTCCCAACCAATTATCTGTGAGTAAGAGTGAACCAGAGAAACATGGCCATATAAAGGCAGCCTAGCAAGCAAAACCAATCTCATAATCTGTAACCAACATCTATAAATAGAACCCACTACTTCCTTCCAAAATTGGTGAATAAAAAAAATACATCCAGCAACGTATAAAATGTAAATGCTGCTATCACCAAATGAGTCAAACTCATTACTGTGTCCAGTAAACAAAACCATTGATAGATAATGCAGAAAAATATAGTCTAAAAAAGCAGAACTTATATCCCTAGAAGAAAAACGAATCATAGAGCAAGAAAAGTAATAGGTCCAAGCATGACCATTCACCATTTTATAATAATTAACCATGCAGATATCAGTCCGCAAAGACTGACCAAAACCACGAATAACGCCAACAGAAACTATCAAGCTAATGGCAGTACCGAGGCCACCACACCGAAAACATAGGAAGGAAATATAAGTATAATTTCCAATATCAAATCAGCAAGTTCTTCCAAAATAAGCCAAATACCGAGGGCCAAACAAAAAAAATTACTTCCTACTTAAAAACCCAAAAATTCTGTCCAAGTAAAAGCTCAAGCAGCAACTTCCAAGAATGCAGATTAAGACGGTCCAAAATAAGCAATACCAAATCTATAATGTGCAAAATGCAAACCAAAAATGAGGGCAGCACCCTAAAAACGAAACTCATAATATAAGAGCTGCTATCACCAATCAAGGCAGGCTCACTTCTGTGTCCAGAAAACACTTCCGTTAATAGATAAAGCAGAAAAAAGTATGGAAGAGCAAAACTTGTATGCCCATAGGAGTAATGAATCATAGAACCAGAAACGTAATGGGTCCAAACAGAAATACTGACCAATTCATAATAACGAACCAATGAATTCTCAGTCTGTAGAGACTGCCCAAACCAATATATAAAGCCAGCGAGATCGCTCAATTTAAGCCCAATGTGAAGGTCCTAACATAAGAGGTAAATATAAGGAGTCATCCCAAACTTTAAGGTTCTTCCATGATAAGCCCAAAACCGAGGGCCCATCATCCAAAACATGTGAAGAAAAAATAAAATGACTTCCTACTTAAGACCCCAAGTTTTTTGACCAAATAAAAGCTTATATATATATATATAACCAGCAAAACCTTTCATTGTAGGCCCAAAACCGAGAGACTAACCACCAAAAAAATAGATGCAAGAAGACTTCCCAAACCAAGTTAGGTCCATAGAAAATCAAAACCAAGAACCCTTCTCCCAAGTCTTAGTAAGTAGAAACAAATAGTCATCCTAAAAAATGAACAAATGGGGCCTCCATATCATTTTTAATGAGTTTAAGCAAGAAAGAGGGAGGGGTGTTTCTAACAATAGCATTTTGCACCCTCCATTTGGCCAACCAATCCGCAGATTGATTCCCTTCTCTATAAGTAAAAGTAAATGAAATATTGAGGTGTTGACTTTCAATGATGAACCTGATTCTTTACAGCAAGGCTATGATGTTCTAATGATGTTTAATTTTAGCCAAAAGAATATTAAACAGGATTTCAGAATCAATTTCCTGTACAATGTCATTTAAATGTAAAGAGGTAACCATATGAAGAGCAGCAAGCACAACAGAAGTCTCAGCCTCAAGAGAGGAGTTGGCAATATAAGGTGACACAAAGTAAACCAACCATGGGGGGGGGGGGGTGCCCATTTAATCAAAATGAGTTTCCTACCCTTAGCCACAGAGGACTAACATCTTGTCTAGAGAAAGACTTCCATGCTTTTTTAAAATAAGCAACAGCTAAAATGAAAGTTGTAGAGGGGGTGTGACCGGTAGCTTCATAATTATGACTGTTTCTTGCCATCCAAATGAACCATAAAACAATAACAGGAAAACAGAAATACTTATTAAAAGAGAGTTCCAAACCCTTCCAAATCTCAGTAGCTGTTTTAAAATTCAGATTAATAGGCCAGTGTATCCCAACAGAAGCATCCAATATGATGTCAAACTTCTTTAATAGCCAAACCCTTCCAAATCTCAGTAGCTGTTTTAAAATTCAGATTAATAGGCCAGTGTATCCCAACAGAAGCATCCAATATGATGTCAAACTTCTTTAATAGCCAAACCCTTCCAAATCTCAGTCGTCATGAATTACATATTGCAATAATTACAGACCAAAGTCCAATAATATGAGAGTAAGGCTTGATAATTCCCAGAGCCTACTTGCATTAATATCATGAATTTGAGGTTTTTGACTTTAGATGTAGGTCATTTTGTGTTGACTTCTATTTAGATGGTACATGTTCACAGGTTATTGCTTTGGGATATAGATTTATAGATCACTTATTATATGCTTTAAAGCATTGCACTGTTAAGAACTATAACGTTGCATGCCAAGAGAGTTTCATGTCATATCAAAGCAATTACTGTTGCCATAACTCGATGCTTCTGTTGGGATTATTGAGTTAGCTCCACCGAACTTTATGAGATGAAGCGGCAAACCTCGAACTGAAAGATACGCCAACACACTGGATACACGGAGCAATAGGATTTTTAGTGCGTTGTAATCGAGGGCACAATAGAGCTACATGTCCATCAAATATTTTTGGTTATGGAAATAAATATTTAGAAAGTAGATTTATTTTAAATTAATTTATATATGCTTTCATTATACATTATACATACAAAATCGTACATTTAAAAGGATTAATTTGTTCCAAAAAGTTTGAACAGATAAATACATTATATGGAATGGGTTTTTTATTAATTAAGAAGCATATAATAATATATATTAATCAACATTTTATTAAAATTTACAAAATAATATAAATTTTTTCCAAAAAGTTAAATAATCACTAAGAATGGCGATAGAATTACATGCATACCATTCAATACTTGCATAATTACATCTTTAACACTTAAACTTTACATTTATACATATATGTCACCTTAACTATGCATGAGACGTATTTTTAATTTGAAAATTTAAAATGGTAATATTTTTATGTGATGTGAAAGATTTGAGTGATATTAATGTAAAAAGTAGAATTTAGGTGTACATAAGAGTTGGGTGGTATGCATGTAAGGGCCTGTTTGGGGGCAGCTTAAAACAGCGGGCGGCGCCCTACTGTGTTTCATGCGTTTTGATCGCGTTTTTGAAAACTCCGTTCTTATTTTGTGAAGAACATCGCCCGCGGGATCATCCCCGCGGGCAGCGTTCCTTGGTCGCGTTTAGTCCCCAATTTACTCCGCTGCCCCTGGAATGGCGATCGAACCTCCTGCCTTCTTCCTTCGTTCGTGATCGATCGAATCTCCAGCAAATGTGGGCTGCGGCAGGAAGGCGCGACATCAGTGAGATGGATCACACGGCCTTGAGCGAAGATAGAGATCGCGAGAGGCTCCCGTCTTTCTCCTTCTGCCCGTACAAAGACCTACGAACTATCTTTCTCCTTCTTCCGCTCCGCTCCTACCGGAATCCATGGAGTAAGGTAACCTCTGTCTTTCTTCACTCCGCCCACTTTCATGCGATTTTCAGCTTCTCAAAATTTCCTAAATCAGTCTTCGAACGGAATGTTCTAAATCATGGATTCAGGCAAAACAGAGGAGAAACGGGATTTAAATATGTCATTTTTACTGTTCGGCAGGATTTAGGTAAATTTTTGCTTAAATTACTAGATTGTTCTTAAATTCCACTCAAACTCTGCTACCTAGCAGCCCCTAGGCTGTCCTTCATGCTCCGAGCACCGTAGTCTCCACTCTCTTTCACATTTGACAACGGAAGTGCATATGTATATTTTCATTCATGTGTTTATTTTCAAGCCCATTTAACTTTTTTTAGGTTTTTATCTTATTTTTTTTACTGATATGAAGTCATTTTTTGCTTCTTAAGTATTAAATATATTATTATAACACTTCTGTTGCAAATAATATTAATGCACAGGGGCAGAATGGTTATTTATCCACAAAACAGCTGTAAATCAGTTGTTTTCCAAACACACAAACCAAACAGTCAGCCAGATTATCCGAATCAGCTGGTCATCAGCAGATTATCAGGATAAGCTGGATAAGCTGCAGCTGCCCCAAACAGACCCTCAAATATTCCTAAATCTATATATTTAAGTGGAATTTGTGTAACAATAAAATGAAGCAAAAAGATGGGAAACATACCTTCATCTCAGGACTCCAGGATATAAATAGAAATAATTAGAAATTTTCAGCAATGCAATTTCTTATGAAATTGTTGTGAGCTCCATAATACTGCAAAAAGCTTTCAATCCAAGCAACTTGCAAGCCTTTCAGGCATTTCATCAAATAGTTTCCGTGCGAAGTCCTAATGCTTGAACTTTCCAAAGAAGCTCAGCAAAAGATTCTTGTGATGGAAGAGGAGCAAAACCCACAAGAAGGAGATAAAGCTTTCAAGCACTTCATGCAATCCCAAGTAGCTGAAACTGACTGAAAAGCTGGGCAGGTAGAATTACCAAAATGTCTTATCTCCACTTTACAGACAATTGGTGAATGTGTAAAAGTTTGATGAAAAACTTACGAAAGAGCTCCAAGAGATAGAATAACTCCGCACAAACTAATAATTAGAAGTTTCTTCCTTCTTGTTTTATCTATGAAATAGATGTTGACAATAGACGCCAAAGCATTCAATTCATATGTTGTAAGTGAGAGTGCCAACGCTATCTGATTTGAGGCAAATCCAGCAAGCTGAACTATTTTTAGGCTGTAATACATGACTGTGTTTATTCACACAAACTGTTGGAATACCTGAAGTTACATGCCAACGATGAGTCCACGTCTAACTGTCTTCGTTTTGACGAGTTTTAGGAGGTTTATCTTCTCCTATGAGCCTTCTTCCTTGATCCCAGCTTCAACAGATTCTTTGAGTTCTTGAATTTCATTTTCGGCTTCATTGGCTGGATAAATTTTGTGAATGATGGTTGTGGTTGTTTCCTCCTTTCCCTTTCTGAATCCATGTCTTCCTGTCAACTTCAAAAAAATCATCTCTGATATAAAGCAATGCTCCGGAGATCACCCCTGTATCGTAGCCGAAGAGAAATCCACTGATCCCAGCAGAGAAGGCCAGTTTGAGAACATAAAGGTTCTTCCAGGCGGGGCAGAAACACTCTCTGAAAGCTGAAGGACCTGAATTGGGTATGCCTCATTCCATTATTCTTCCTCTTTACACAAACTAAAATCTGAGTCGAGAAATTGAAGAGCGCAGATTGGATTTCAATTCTCAGCTCTCTGGAGCTATTGCCCTATTCCTGTGGAGAGAGAGAGAGAAGGAGCGGGAGAAAGAATCACACGCAGGGAAAGAACGGAGGAAAAAAAAAAGAATTGTGGCTGGCCCGAGAGAAGAGAAGAAACCTCTAGGTTTTGAAGAAATAAGTGGCTATTTATAGCTGGGGGAAGATGTTGGTGATAAGTGAGCTTGGGTTAGCTTGTAAACCAAGTGTACAATTATTGGAGCCAAGGAGGAAGCTTCTTGGAGAAGCTTCAAAGAACTCCAAATGTGATCTTCAAGGTGTTCAAAGTGACTCAAATAATTGTTGTAATGCTCAAGTATGTTTATCAATGTATGTGGTTCTAAGAAAAGTCCGAATTCATTCAAAATTTGGTGAAATCAAAGATATTTGAACTTGGCTTAGATTTAAAATCTTTAAATGGATTAATAAGATTATAAAAAAGATTTTATGGCCAAGTTTGAGTGAATCTAAGTATGGAGTATAATCAATATGGAGCATCCAAAGTATAATGTGTGAATTAGAAAGAATGGACAAAATGGATGGGTGTGTGAATTTATATAGAGATTTTTATTTTTTTATAATATTTATTATTTAAAAATCACGGTGTGAATGTTATTTGTAGTGCTTGAAATTATATAAACGTGAGTATCTTCTCTATGTAAAATCGTCATTTAACGAATAAATCGATGGCCAGTCCTCGTATAAACGACAACCAAAGTCAAGCATATCCCTCACGACATAAAGTCAGACGTCGAACGTCGTGGGGTCCACCTATGCTTTCCAAGTTCCTATAGGAGCTCAATTTGAGTTTCAATATGTCGGCTTTTCAATCGGCTCGATCAAATTTGGAGGATTTGAAACTGTCCATATAAAACTTGAAAGATCAAAGAAATTGCTCAAATTTTTTAAGTGATGTAGATCCCAGTCTAGTCCTTTAGGAGAGTCAAAATAGGAAAAATCCTAAAACTAGATCCTAAGGTATCTAAAGAAAGAGAAAATAAGACCTCAAAATGAGGTCAACATCCTTCTTCAGTTTGAACACAAGTAACAACTCTAATATACATATCTTTAATGACTTGAATATAAGTCATATCAACACCTTTATTCTCGAGAACTCCCCAAAGGATATCTCTTGGAATCTTATCGTAAGCTTTTTCTAAATCAATAAAAATCAAATGTAGATTCTCCTTATTATCTCTGAACTTCTCCATCAAAACTCTCAATAAATGTATAACTTCCATAGTAGACCTGCCCGACATAAATCCAAATTGATTGTGAGAAATCTTTTTGATGTGTCTTAACATATGTTCAATTACCCTCTGCCATAACTTTAAAGTATGACACAACAACATAATTCCTCTATAATTTGCACACTCTTGTGCATCCCCTTTTTTCTTTAAAATGGGGACCAAAATACTCTTCCTCCACTCCTCAGACATCTTTTTAGTTTTTAAAATAATATTAAAGAGTTTAGTAAGCCAAGAAACTCACAAATCTCCCAAATATTTTCACACATCAATTGGGATATCATCAGGTCCTGCAGACTTTCCACCCTTGGTTTTCTTTAAAGCATCCTCAACTTCATTTTTACTAATGCGATGGTAAAAATGAAATATTTTATTATTATTCACAATATTAAGATCACTAAGGTCGATCGTATTTTCAGAAATTTTATTAAAAAGTTTATCAAAGTAACTCACCCACTTATGTTGAATATCTTTTTCTAAGAAAAGTATTTTTTGATTTTCATCTTTAATACACTTTACTTGAGTTAAATCTTTACTTTTCTTTTCTCTTTGTTTGACTAGTTTATACATATATTTTTCACCATCCTTAGTATCTAATCTATTATAAAGATCATTAAAAGCAGTATTTTTAGCGTCACCGATTGTTCTTTTAGACTCCCTGCGGGCCGTTTGAGATTTTTCCTAGTTCTCTAAGCTTTTACATTTAAACCAATTTTTATAACATAATTTCTTATATTTTATCTTTTCTTGCATATTATTATTCCACCACAAATTATTTTTATTTATAAAAACTTTTTCTTTTGATTCTTCAAACACATCTTTTGCTACTTGTTTAATAGTGTTTGTTACTTCATCCTACATAACATTTGCTTCTTCATGAATATCCCAAAATTTGAAATCTTGAATTTTACTCATAAAAATAATTTTATTTGTCTTTTAAGTTTCTCTATCTAATTCTAAGATGATGAGTCATAGTACTCTTTATTTTACAACTCTTAATCTTAAAATCTAGAACTAATAAACGATGTTGGGTACTTAAAATTTTACTTGGAATGACCTTACAATCTTTTACAATTGCGATGATCTTTTCTTCTCATAAGAAAATAATCAATTTGTGTTTTATTAGACCCACTCTTATAAGTAATAAGATGCTCATCTCTTTTTTCAATAAAGTATTAGTAATAACAAAATCATACACTAAAGCAAAATCTAAATAACTCTACCTTCTTCATTAGTTACTCCAAAACCGTAGCCACCATGAGTATTTATGAAGTCTTCTACTACTCTACTCACATGTCTATTTAAATCTCCTCTAATAAAAATTCTTTCTTCAAGAGGTATCATTTGTATTAAGTCTTCTAAGTCATTCTAAAATTTATCTTTAGACCATGTATCTAAACCTACTTGAGGAGCATAAGCACTTATAATATTAAAAATCTTAGTATCAATGATAATCTTAAGGGCTATAATTCTATCTCCAACTCTATTAATTTTTACAATATTATCTTTCAAACTCTTATCTATAATTACACCTTCATCATTTCCGATGCGACTCTTAACAGAATACCAAAGTTTAAAACCTAAATTATTAATCTCCTTGGTCTTTTCTCCAACCCACTTAGTTTCTTGAATACATAAAATATTAATTTTCTTATGAATCATAATATCAACTAATTCCATTAATTTACCATTGAGAGTACCTATATTCCAAGATCCTATCCTAATATTAGTTTCATTAGTTTCATGGACTAACTTCTTTACTCGCATTCGCCCGTAATCTGGGAACCCTTGCTTATTTAACACTATACTCGGGCGCCGGTGTAGCGGCCCTTGCACACTTTTCAGTGTATCCAGACTATACAATGCGTCGTTTTCAAGGAACGCCCTAAGCCGACCATCTCCAACCATCCAAAATCTATCTCTCCAGGCTTGACCGATCTTAGATTCCTAAACAGGGCTCTTCCATAATTTGGGTTTATTAAGGTTGCACAGTTGAAGAAGAAGCTTTTTAAGTTTGCTTGTAAGTGGATCTATCATGATGTGCAACAATGGTTAAGTTTTTAAGTATGTTTTTTTAAGTTTTTCTTTTTTGATGTGCAATTATTGTGCAAAGCTTTCGTCAAATTACATTACTTAAATATGCTTGTGAGTGGATGTTAGTTAAGTTTGCATGCCCATTTTGTAGGAAAAGTTTATATAAATTTGAGTTTCAATATTTGTGCAAACTTGGCTCTGAATGAATTCGGTTTTAAAATGGACAATGATTCTTAATGATATTGTAAAATATGATACTTGCTAAATTCCTTGCTATTAGGTGAATCTTCATCATTATTGAAATCTTGTATATATTCTTATTTCAACTTATACGAAATCTAATTTTAGCAACTGTGATATTATTGTTTCAAATGAAGAAGCCTAATTGTTTTGTTTATATTAACATGAACTAATATCTGTTAGATTTGAGATTTGCAAACTTGAGGTTGATGACTTTTACGTTTTAGTCTGGAGTAACAAAATGCTTCTTTTTTTAATTTCTTTTTGCATCTCATTTTAGCAATGCAATTGATAGCCCTACACATTTTAAAGATTATGGTGATGCTAAAGAAGTTTAATTTTTTATGTTAAAGATTTGAGTGTCATATATGTAAATATGAAAGTTTTAGTCATACTCGTTCCTACCATCCATGCCAATTTTCGGTGCTTAGGAGCACTTGTTCCACAAGTTTCACATCATCAGTAGCCATTCATACATGCCAGCACAACAGACACAGTAGATGTAATAGGATGATCTCCAATAGTAGAGGTGGGGCACATGTATGAAGAGTTAGAGCAGAAACAACATCGCTAAGTAATAGACCACTTCATGCCTCTGACCACTACATGTCTGGCAGTGTTGCTATTCTACCGAGACAACGTCGCAGGAGATAGTTATCTATGTTGTTTTTGATGTACCAGTGAATTATCTAGTTTTCTATTTTATTTTATATTATTTTGATATACCATTTTTATTTTGTCTTGTTTAATTTAGTTACACTATTTAAGAACCTATTATTTGAATCTTCTTTGTATTTTATTTAAAATTCTATTTAAAATTTCTCATTTAGATTTAGAAATATATTAATTTATTCAAACAGGCTACTCATTATCCCAACTTAAAAGCATTGACACACTAAAATTTAAATATATGATCTAAAGCTTTAAACTCTTTAAAATAAACATATTAAAGATTTGAATGCTATGTGCGTAAATATGAAGATATCTGTGTGATATATGCAATGACATAAGAATTGTGTGCTATGTATGAAAGTTCCCCCTTTTTTTTAATGAAGTGCCTTTTTTGAGTTATTTATTTATAGAATTCCCTTCCTATCCATTAATAATGTGGGCTGCCAGGATGTTAAATGGGAGAAGATGTCTTAGCAGGATGAAACACATTTTTCCATCTATTTTCAAATATTGGAATGGGTAGTTATCGAAATACGATAAAAAATTAAAGGATAAGATGGTTACTCATGCTTGCACGACAATGTTTCTAATGACATGCGTAATCTACAAAAAATTATTGCATCTTGAGTTTGGATGCAACCTGCGCCCATGCACCGATCACAGGAAAATGCAGCGGAGGAAGAAAAAAAAAACCATCACCCGAGATTTGTCCATCGCATCTATTGTTCAGACGGAGTTCTGTGTCCTGACTCAGGACACAATAATATTTCTATTCTACACTCCTATTATGGCACTAATGTTTAGCAAAATATCTAAACAAACAAAATCTAATTTTTTTCTTTTTCTATCTATTTTAGGAAGATTAAATTTCTTTTATGTTGCTCAGCAAAGGTATTTAAAAATAATTAACTCTTCATATGATACCCCTTGAATAAACGCAATTCAATCTATATATATTTTATGTGGTTCATATTCATGCTACCACAATATCTCTTGTAAATGGATTTCATAATTGAGCTTTTGTTTAGTTATAGTTCACCCATCTGTAATTTGAACATCCAGCAATGCTTGTCAACTAATCTTAATCTGAATGCATATTTGATTTGAAGTATTAACATACACAAAATTCATTTAACATCCACAATTGGAAATGTTGATGATCATAATGGGGGGGCTTGCTTTATGCATCTGAGAAGGATAAAATCGCACCTTCTCTTCTTCTTCTTGCTTGTATCTCCTTGTGTTTGATTCTGGTTTTTTTCAGCAACTAATCTTCTTGCCTTAATTTTTCTACGAAATTTATGTACATACCACAAAATTCTTGTGTATTTACATATCTAACTCCAAAATTTAATGCTTACCTAATAAAACAATTCAAATTAATTAATATTAATACGTAAATTAAGTAAATATATATATAAAAAAAGCTGATTTTGCCTCTCCCTTAAAAAAAAGGCGACATAACACCCAAAATTTGATATTTTCCTAATAAAAAATTTAAATCAATTAATAAGTAAATAAATCAAACAAGAAGGTATAATTTTGCCTTAAGGGAGGTGTTGTTTGAACTCCGTCAACTTGATAGAACTTGATAAGTGCCTTTTTAAGACATATCACCAATTTTTCTACTCCTTATCATGTTAAACATGTTTTAACTAATATTGATTGTTTGAATTTCATTAAGGGTTTTTCTAATGAGCATGTTATATCTAATTTTTTCTCTGTGGGTTCTAATAAGACTCCTAGGCCTCTTATGGTTTTCTGCAAAGTTTTTAAATATACCTGAGATATTATTGAAGCTGATTCAATTTCTACTATTAAATTCTTCTTTCTCAACTATAAACTTCTTATTGGAGTTAATCATATTGCTATCACTCTTATTTGTATAATCATGCTCAGTATTTTTTCTATTTTAGGCTCATTTCTCTTTGTAATATTTTTTGTAAAGATATCACTAAGTTTATTGCAAATAGACTTAAATGTTTGCTCCCAACCATTATTCGTCCTGATCAGACTGCTTTTATTTTCGATGGTGATATTGCGAATAATATTATATTGGCAAATGAACTATTATTTGGTTTCATTTCTCTACATCTAAGAAGTTTGTATTAAAATTAGTATTAAAAAAGCTTGTGCCTATGAGAATTGTCAATTTATAATTTATACTTTCTAGTAGGGTTTCCTATTATTTTCATTAATTAGATTAAGACCTGTATTTCAAATGTTTACTTTTCCATTATCATTAATAATAAATTGACAAACTATTTTTCTTCTTAGAACGGTATTAGACAAATGTGACCTTTTATACCATCTTTTTACTATTCACAAGAAAACTTTTTCTTGACTTATGGATATTCATTATTTCAATTTTAATATTTTTTTAATATTGATAATCGTAATTTTTCTCAACTTATTCATGCTGATGATTTATTAGTCTTTGGTAAGTCTAGTGAATTGGGAACTAATAAAAACAATTGATTTGGATCTTTAGAATTATTTATGTGAGATTAGTAGTTTTTCATTGAGATAGCTATCTTGGTATTATTTAGGTTTGTCATTTAATTCTTCTAAAATAGTGGCTTCTAAAATGTGATTGGGTATTCTATAATGAATGGCGTCTTATTGAACTTGGGTTCAAGACTTAGATGACATATTAAGGCGAACTACAATATTCCTGACCTCACTTATCTTGCCAAGCAGACCAGTTGAGGAGTACAAGTTACCGAGCACTAATTGCGAGTACAAATAGTCGAGCATTAACTTTTGAGTTATTAGTTTGTCAAATGCAATAAGCTCACCACCTCGCAAAAGAGGATCAGATCCACCTCATTGTTTAAGGGATCGGATCAGTTGAAAGAACAATTTGCTCAAAAGAGGAATTGCTTCGGAATTATCACAAAGATTGAGGACGCTGTTAAGGATATGACCCAATGAGTGCATGGGAAATAGATGTTGAGAAAGACATTACCAAAGATAACATTAATTACAGTGTCAATGTCAGAATAAAACAAGCACGAATAAATCATAAGTTCCTCATGATTTGTGTGTAATGAGTATCTATTTAAATTATATGTAAGAATTTTATATGAAGAGGGGATAATTTAAGTGACAACTAGCATGGGAATTTTATATGTATCACTATTCCTCTCTTTAGAGAAATAGTGATACCAGTGCAAAGTTTCACCATTAGCCACCTATACTTAGAATTCAAGTAACAAGAGATTAAGGGAGCAAAGAAAAAATCAGTAACAATGACAGCCATCTCTTCCCAAAAGTAAAAGGAAATAAATTATTTTATTTAAATAGTAAAACTGATAATATAAATTACAATTCAGTCCTCCACTGCCTATAAACCAATTTCTCCTAAGAAAACATCCTATATAAAAATCCAACAGTAAACTACCACCAACACCACCTTCAAATAACACCATAATAAAAAAATTGACCCGAGTTAGGTCGTTAAATATAATACCCATATATTCAAACAATTTCTTCCTCCCCACAAAATCATGATTTTCACAATCTCAAACACAACAGGAATATTATTGCATAATTAACTTGAGCTTTCGTTCGTTAAGAGCCTCAGAGCGGCCGAGTGCGGCGTCCAGCTGCCCGGCCGCAGAGGAGCGCATTCTTCGGTATTGGGAACTCATCCCTGATGGACTGCACTGGAGAATAAACTCTCAAGTAGAACTGCTGACCCAAATACTGCCGAGCCCAGAACTCTGTCCTCACATTCCACATCCCTTTGTTATCCAGAGCCACATAGATGGCAGTCCATGACCTCGGATACACCTGCTTGTATCCGCCATTAATGACTAGTTAGTATGTATGATTGCGCCAATGTCTTACCTCTTTCAACTATGTTTATTAAATTTCTTCTATTACCTGCGTTGTGCAGCGTGATACGGCGTCCCTAAGGTTATACTCGTTGCGGCTAGCAGCACTCCACTTCCCTCCATCCATCCTGCAAGAAAAAATTAATTTTAGTCAATGCGTGTTTAATTTGCTCAAGTTATTAAAGTCATTTCTAGTAAAAAAATCAGTTTTATTTCAAACAGTATCCCAAATTTATCAGAGTTCATTGATTTCAAGCACGCGGTTAATCGAATATGGATTCAAAAAATTTCCTTAAGCATGATAATTACAATGCAAATTAAACGCAAAGGCTACTAATTACAAGAGAGGAGTTTTATATAGTCACTTACCCAACAACCCAGAAAGAGTAGCCGTCAATATGCCATGTCTGCACGATGCTTTCCGGGTTCTCAAATACAATCTCGATAAAGGCGCGGTAGTCTGCAGGCATAACAGAAGTGTCGAGGTATATAGCTTGACCCGTGGGGTTATCGGCAATACTGCCTACCCGGAATACGCCGGAGATGTTGAAGTAATCGGCAAGCTTCAGCGGCGTGTCGGCTGGGATGAAGGACACGCTGTTCACCGCATACCGCTGCTTCCCGTTCACTAACCCGGCCGAGCTTGCGAGCCGGATTGTCCGGCTCGTGTTGATCAGCCCGTAGTGATACGAACCCTGCGGGTTCGGCCTCGGCCCGCTTGCTGTCAAGTTTGTCCTGTTGGCACAATAATAAATTAACCAGCAGTTTACTCAGTTTATTAACAAAGCTAAGTTGACCTACCGGATAGAGCGGGCCTGGTTGAGGGACCAGTCAATTTGGGTGGTTGGGCCGGAGGGCGGCAAGCCGGAGACAGGCTGGTTGGAGTTGGAGTAGTGGAGGACGGCGGTGGATGTGAGGACGGTGGTGGTGAAGCGGGTGGAGACGGCAATGTAGTAGTCCTTGGGGGGCTGGTCGGCGGTGACCAGAACGGAGATGGACTGCCCTTGGTGGATGTCGAAGGAAGTGTACGTGCTCTGTAGTGTGTGGGTTCCTTCCACTTCCACAAGGGTGAGTTTGTGACCTTCGATGCGGAAATTGAGGGAGTGCTCTAGGCCCACGTTCGATATCCTTAGACGATATGTTTTGCCTATAGGAACAAAATTGGATTATTGATTAAATTTTAACATTAGCATAGGTGTTGACAAATAGAATATTCGTCAAACTTCAAAAAAACAAATCCTAAATTTGCCTTAATTGCAAAACTAATTCTAAAAAAAATTAATAAAAATACAGCATATTAATAAAAGTTTCTTTTAAGTTGTCAGCTACTTACCTTGTTCAACTGTGATGGTGTGCCCATTGGGACCACGGCCATTGATAAGAATGCCGTCAGGGAAAGGGAGCCGCTTACCTTTATCAAGTTTGGCCTTCAAATCCTACAAATCATGCTCAGATAAATTAATACAAAATTTGCATAAAGAAAAGCTCAAATAGAAAGAATCCTACTTAGCAAGAGTCTGAGAGCTTACAAGATAATAGCAAAATCTCAAATATAAAATTAGAATATACAATTTTTAAGGAAAATTAGTCTCCGGCTAGAGTTAAAACAACTATTCTAAAGCCATAGATAGATCGTCAAGCACAAGAGAAGAAATTTTAGAATTCTTTGCATGACATTTGGCCCAAGAGAAGAAATTTTTTTGATTTCTTAACTTTAACGGAGTTTTGTGAGCTCTCATTTCCTCTCCAAATTTTTTAAGGCTCTTATATTAAGATCTGATCTCTTCTCCACCCTTCTTCAGTTAGCCTACCCAAAGGATTTACTCTCTCTTCAGTTCTTAATAGCCATAATTATTTTTATTATTTTTGTTTATTACTTAATTGTCACCTTAGTAAATAATACTTGAAAAATAATAAATTTCTATGTTAATCGGTTTATTTTCTTGTCTGTATAATGCATTATTTCTTGTTATGTTTCTTAAAATTTTCATGTTTCAATTAATCCAGACAACTTCCCTTTCATTAAATATAAATTTCTCTTCCAAGATTTTTTTGACCTAGTGGGCAATGCATTGTTTATTTTTACGAGTAGAAATCCTATAGTTGTTTTTTATAATACTTAAAGCTATAAAATAACAAGATTCCTTAGAATTTTAGTAGCCAACTACACCATTTATGTAATTAAAGAAGAATAATACAGAGTTTTCAATCTTTCGGATAGAGATCTTATTAACAAAAATTTTTACTTTATGCCGAAAATTTATCAAATATACTAGTTCACAACTCAATATATAAAACACATTGAAAAAGTGCCAAAATTGTGTTACCAGCAGAGAGAGATAATGACCTTACTTTCTTTTATTAAAGGATTGAATCCAAGAGAAATCATAATATTCTTAAGAGGATCCTTATCCCCAATGAAACTCTCTGCACTTCCTTGGAAATTTCTCAAAAGATGATATTCTATCTTTTATTTAATTTTTTGTACAGTAATGAATAATGCTATTATAATCATGTTGATTATTACCCTCCAGTTGGCTTGACAGTTCTTAAAAGCTCTTATGAGCATCATAATAATGCTGATTCACTCATTTTTTAAAAAATATATTCTTTGTTATCATCGTGAAGGATAAACCTCCTTTACCAAAACGGCTTCAAATAGAACTTTTTTATTAACTCCTGATATGCAATCAGACAATAACTCAATCATGTTGTGCAACACTACTTGAATACTAGCATAGTTCTAAAGTTGGCCAAGCATAACATCATCAATCTCATTTGCTAGTAGCTGCACACCAATACTCCTTCTGAGTTTAGGCCCATCTATCTTCATACATTTTTTTTTTACAAAATAATTGCTAAACGATTGGCTAACAAGTAGACGATAATCCTGATTTGTTGACCAAAAAAAATTCCAATTCGCGATATTCCCCAAAACAGTAATTTTTAAAATATCAGGAATTCCTAATTCATTCCTAATATATTCTACAATAAAATAGATATTTTTAAAACTTTTAAAAGTGTCAATCAAGAACTCTTTCTTAAATGCTTTGCTCCATTTCTTTAGAACAAGGTAACTACCAGTCTATCTATAACAATAATGTTTTTGTCACTATAAAGGGAGAAAATCAAGATTTCTAACTGTACTAATGGGTTTATAAAAAGTTTCCCACTCTTCTCTTTTCTCATCACTAATAACAACGGATGTTTTATTTCCTTCTTAATAAAGATATTATGAAGGGGCTGTGAACACCAATTATATCTAATCTTATATCACTAGAAAGATTCATGTTGACAACATTCTTGCATTTGTGTTGTGTGGGGCTTCACATTAATCATAATAAAATTGTGATCTGTTTTCTTGCATGAGTTGAGACTGTGACTTTTTGGGTGTTGAGTTAAGGGCTTCAGCGCTGAAGTATATTATGCACACTCTAAAGACTATCATGCCTTATTTGATAGGCTCGATCATTAGCTTGTTTGATCGAAGACCATACTCCTTTTCTCGACGGGTCAATTCCAACAGATTAGATCATCTCTTCTTGTTGAGAACTTAGGGCGATGAAAAATAAGAATCGACAGAAATCCAGAAGAACACACAGAGACTCAACGAGGTTCGACAAAGATGACATCCTCGGGAGCAGAGCGACGACTTTCCTTTCAATCTCTAAAAAGAGTACAAGCTACAATACTTCTAGGGCTTCAAACAATACATATATATAATCCTGACGTACAATATGTAATTACAAAATCACCCCTGTACCGTACCGCGGGGCATTGCCCCTGCACCCCCAACCAACGTAACGTAACTCCCCTGATTGGACAGATTCTTCCGCTCCGCTTCGTTCCAGCATCTGTCCCTTATATGATATATGAATCATACCATAACAAATCTCCACATTGGCGAATATCCAACCCCTTAGAAGAAATAAATCATGGAGTTTCTTACAGACTGAAGTGAGTTGAGTCACCATGCTTCTCTAGCAACTGCAAACATTCAAAAAGTCCAAGCAATGTAAGAACTTGTTGATAGTAACTGGCTTAGTCAACATATCAGCTGCATTTTCATCAATATGAACCTTCTGCAATAGTATCTCACCATAAGCAATCAATTCTCTGATCTTGTGACACCTGACATCAATATGCTTGGTTCTCGAATGGTACACCCATTCTTAATCTGATGAATAACACTCTGACTGTCACAATGCAACTGAACTCCACTTTGCTCAACGCCTTTACTAGCCCAGCAAGCTAAAAGACTTCTTTCGCAACTTCAACTACTGTCATTGACTCAACTTCAGTTATAGATAATGTCACAATAGATAGATAATACCACAATAGACTGAATTATTGATTTCCAACATATAGACCTTCCACCAAGAGTAAACGCATACCCAGCCGTAGACCTTCTATCATCCAAATCACCTACATAGTCTGAATCAACGTACCTCACAACTGAAGAATCATCATGCTGACTGCCAAAAATAATTTCATGTTTTACAGTACCCTTCAGATACCTGAAAATCCATTTGACTGCTTTTCAATGTCTTCTTCCTGGTTTAGAGATGTATTTGTAGACCTGACTAAGAGCATGAGTCACGTCAGAACGAGTACATACCATTGCATATATCAAGCAACCAACTGCACTGACATATGAAACCTTTGTCATGTCTTCAATTTTTATATCTGTTTTAGGACACTGTTATGAAGAAAACATAAAATGATTTGCCAATGGAGTGCTCACATGTTTTGTTTTGCTCATCTCAAACCTTTTCAGCACTTTTTCAACATAGTCTCATTGAGATAAACATAATCTTCTTAAGTCTCTAACTCGATGAATGTCTATTCCAAGAATCTTCTTCATAGGACCCAAGTTTTTTCATGTCAAATTCTTGACTCAATAAAGCTTTCAAACTATGGACATCATTCATATTCTTTGCGGCAATCAGTGCATCATCAACATACAGTAACAGAAAAATAATATAACGATCATCAAGACAGACTCTTCACATAAACACAACAATCATACTCACATCGCTTGTAGTCAATTTGAATCATGTATGAGTCAAATCGTTTGTATCATTGTCTTGGAGATTGTTTCAACCCATACAACGATTTCTTTAATTTGCAGACCAGATACTCATGTACATATTCAGTGAACCCTTCTGGCTGATTCATGTAAATCTACTCCTCCAAATCATCATGCAAGAAAACAGTTTTAACATCTATCTGCTCCAAATGAAAATCCCAAATAGCTACTAATGCAACCACCGCCCTGATTAAAGTATGTCTGACCACAGGAGAAAATATTTTATCATAATTTATCCCCTTATGCTATAAAAATCCTTTCACTACCAGCCGAACTTTGAACTTTACCCCTTTTTTTCTGATGCTACTAATTTCCTTTTGTACACCTATTTGCACCCAATAGTCTACTTTCCCTCAGGAAGCTGAACTAGCTCCCATGTGTGATTTTTCTGCAAAGACTTCATCTCCTCAACCATTGCACCCATCTATTTCTCTTTCTCCTAGCTAGTGATGACTTCTTGAAAAGTGGCTAGATCGTCGTCGCTGATGAGAAGTGCACAAGAGACCAAGTCTTTATAACCCAATATGTTAGGAGGTCTTATATTGGTGTGTCTATGTCTATCTCTGGCTATATTGTAATTCTGCAGATCACCTGGAATGAAATCACCAGGTGTTGTAATTGAACATTCAACTCTCTCAGTTGTTTCTGAATACTATTCTAAATCCATCTACACTGCATCTAAACTGGAACTGTTCTCTAGCACATTGTCTTGATTTTGCTACAACATGAACTGTTCATAAAAAATGTATCTCTATTGATCACAATCTTCTTTGCAATTAGATCCCAAAATTTGTATCATTTCACACCTTTCTTATAGCTCAGACATTGTCTTGATTTTGCTACAACATGAACTGTTCATAAAAAATGTATCTCTATTGATCACAATCTTCTTTGCAATTAGATCCCAAAATTTGTATCATTTCACACCTTTCTTATAGCTCAGACATTGTCTTGATTTTGCTACAACATGAACTGTTCATAAAAAAATGTATCTCTATTGATCACAATCTTCTTTGCAATTAGATCCCAAAATTTGTATCATTTCACACCTTTCTTATAGCCCAGAAAGATGCACTTCTTGGATTTTGCATCAAGTTTTGATCTTTCATCTCTAGGTACATGTATAAAAGCAGGGCAACCAAAAATTCATAAATGATCGAAATTAACTAAATTACCTGTCCATGCCTCTTCTGCAACCTTGTCACCTAACGATGCCCGAGGTGATCTATTAATGAGATATCATGTCATATTCACAACATCTACCCAGAAACTCTTAGGAAGCTCTGCATTCTGTCTCAAGCATCTTGCCCTTTCAGTTAAGGACATATTCATCCTTTCTGCCGCACAATTTCGCTGTGGTGTCTTGTGCACTTAAAAATGTCTCTGAATCTCATGTTCCTCACAAAACTTCTGAAACTGCGAATATGTGTACTCTGTGTCATTATCAGATTTCAAATACTTAATCTTTCTGCCACTTTAGTTCTCCACCTCAATTTTCCACAGCTTGAATTTATAAAAAACTTTATATTTTTGTTTCAAGAAAAACACCTTAATTTTTCCGAAGAAATCATCAATAAATGTAACAAAATAATGAGATCCTCACAATGACGATTCTTTAGTAGGGCCCCATACATCAGAATACCCAATCAAAAATCTCTTTAATTTTGTGGTTTCCAGTTATAAAACTGACTCTGGTCTGTTTTCTAAGAACACGAAACTTACAAAGATTGAGTTTGCAGTTTCTAACACTATGCAACAAGTTTATTCTATGCAATTCTGTCATCCCACTAAAATGCCTAAACGCATTATGTCATAGCTTTGTATTATTATCATCTGACTACATAGAATGAACTCCACCTACAACTGTATTCCCCAACAGTTTGTTGATATTACCTGCAGTTAACTTTCCTTTCATCACAGGCAGTGCACCTTAACAATTCTGATGATTTCTCTATCCTCATCTGTCTTAGGAATAAAACTATTTCTATGTAAAGTGTCAATGAAAATTAAACTTTTTTTCAAATCCAAAATATGTCTGACATCACATAATATTCTAACAGTGTCATCATACATATGAATTCTGGTTTCACCAATATCAATAATATCGCAACATCTATCATCACCTAAATAGTCTGAGCCATAATTAGTTAACCTGTATAAAGTAAATCACTCTTTGTTATGTGTTATGTGATAAGAACACCCTGAATCAAGAATCCATGCATCAGTGAACTGAATTGATGAAGCTGAAAACATATCATCATCATTACAATTTAAATTGTCACTCTGCACCACATTTACAGACTTTGATGATTCATCACCTTTCTCCTCAGTCTGATTCTTGAGCTTTGAACAATCTCTTTTCATATGACCCGACTCCTTGCACTTGTAGCAATAAATTGTCTTTTTGTCTTTGGACTTTGATATGAAATTTCGCCTTCAAGAACCTTCATTCTCTTCCTTCCACGATCTTGATTACCCTTCATATAAATTGTATCCATGAGAGTTTTCCCCCATTCTGCTTCCGCCGGTTGTGAGCCAACAATGATGTAGTGATCTCATCAACTTTGATAGTTTCTTTCCCATATATAAGAGTAGTCACCATATGTTCATAGAAAAAAAGACAGTGAACACAACAAAATCATTGTTCGGTCTTTATTCTCAATACTCACAACAAACCGTAATAAATTTGTGATTATTTGATTGAAGTCATTCACATGTTGCGCCAAATCAGAACTTTCTTGCATCTTCAGCCTATACAGTTTTTGTTTCAGATACAATTTATTTATCAGATATTTGGACATAAACTGAGTTTCAAATTTATTTCATACATCCCTTGGAGATTTTAAATTTATCACGCGATACATAACTTTATCTGTCAGACATAAACGTATGGTTGAAGCAGCTCGTTGTTGTAATTCTTCTCAATCTTCATCCTCCGTGACATCTGGTTTCATTGCCCGCAAAGCCTTCAAGATTCTCTGTTGAACCAACAGATCTTTTACCCTTGTTTGTCACAATATGAAATTACCAGTTCCATCGAACTACACCACTTCAAATTTTGTAACATAAATTGTCATTTGAAATTGATCCTGCAACGAACTCTTCCTGCAAATTGTTTTGCCTCAGCTGCCTAATTGCTTGTCCAAATTCCTCTGAACAAATCGTTAAGCCAGAATTCCAGGAGTCATCGAACTGATTTGCGCAAGCCTGTCACAATTCCACTGTCTGCGTCCAATCATATGGTGGAACCAATCCTGCGCATTCCTTCCCTTCGTCGCGCAAGCTTGCTTCGCAGAACCGGAAGAATCGATTGCAGAATAAGTTTTTCGAAAGAAGCCCTCGTCTTCCTTCGCATAACCGATCGAAGACTTCGCTTCACACCTGTTCACGGTAACCGCACGCGAACCTCCTTTGTCAAATTTCTGCGTCGAAGCCCTATTCGAATTCGCCGAAGCCCTTTGCAGAACCGCCTAACTCCTATGTGGAATTCGCGCTCTCGCCTGGTTGCGCAAATCGCTCAAGTGCCGCTTGCTTCTCCGAACCCTAGCGGAGCCTTTCTCTTAACCCATGGCGAGAGTTTATATGAAAGGAAGAAAGAGAATGAAAGTTCTAGAATGCAAAATTTCATATCAAAGTCTAAAGACAAAAAGACGAAGAAACACAGGAATCGACACAAATCTAGAAGGACACACAGATATTTAACGAGGTTTGACAAAGATGCCTACGTCATCGGGAGCAAAGCGACAACAATTCTTTCAATCTCAGAAAAGAGTACAAACTACAATACTTCTAGGGTTACAAACAACACAAATATATATAACTCTGACATACAATATGTAATTACAAAATTACTCATGTACCGTACCGTTGGGCGTTGCCCATGCACCCCCAACCCACATAACGAAACTCCCCCGATTGAACAGATTCTTCCACTCCGCTCCGCTTCGTTCCAACATCTGTCTCTTATATGATATATGAGCCATACCATAAGACTTCTGCACTATCGTAGCCACTCAGTTAGGTTGGTGTTCAGAGTTTTCTGATTGAGGACATTACTTTGTTTTATCACTACTCTTAGTTATAATATACAGTTAAAATATAAGGAGAGTTGAAGCAGATTATGGAGTTTCTCATTTGTCTTTATCAAAACTCACTTGGCTTTAATTGCACAGCTGTAACCGATAACATATGTAACAGGACGAACTCTCTCACTCATCGAGATATTACATGATTTTAACTAATGACCTCACAATTTTGTCTCAGTAATGTAACTTCCAAGGAAGTCACCATACCAGGAACGCTCCTGCACAAACATGCTTAATTTTATAGTTTAAAATGAAATTAGCATCTCAAAATTTAAGTGTTGAACTTATTTTATTTAAGGGAATGAAAAAATATCCCTAATTTAAGTAGTTGACGCCATTCTCAGTGTTCTTATCTTAGGATCACCACCAAGCATATATTCAAATATTTAGATTGATGTGATTCTCTATTACCATTTGAAACAACCTGAACTCTCACGAATTGATATACTATCCGTTTTGACTTATGGTCTCATAATTGTTTCATTAATATAACTTTCTAGAAGTTACCCATTTCAGGAGTACAGATACTATATGCTTTTGCTTAATGGCATCATAATTGTCTCACTAATGTAACCTTCTAGAAATCACCCATCACAAGAATGCTTCTGCATAAGCACCCTTGACAATAGAGTTTTTAATAAAATTTCAACCATTACACACACCAAAGAATACCTCAATATTTAAGAGTTCAACTTCATCCTACAAAGCATTTCACAACATATGTATCAACTATAAGGCTTCACCGCTCTACCATACCACAACGCCTACTCTATAAATGATGAGAGATGACAAATGCACTGAAACAAATAAACAATTTGGGGTTGTTAAATTAATGTTTTCATTTATTAAATTTGATAACCTTTTCATATTATTTATAACATCCTCGGCTCTCTTCTTCAATTCGATATCAATCTCAAAACCAATGCATCCCCGCAATCTCAATCCCTCAACTTTCTGCAACCATCAACAATAGCCAACACATCCTAATTCGCTATCTTAGATCCGTTCAGATCCAAAAAAACCAATCTTTGGAAGTAAGTTCAGAATTCAAGATACATCATTCATCTCAATCAAACCGCGAATCTTAAGCCCATAAACCTGTTATAGTGGATACTAATCCGCTTTGTCATTTCTCCCAAATTTAAATTTGATGGCATTGATTCCATTTCAAAGCCATTCAAAATTACTCCACCGCTTTATCAAAGATACGTCATCAACAAATTTTTATCAAGCACGAATCTCAATGCATTTTAATAAGGAATTTCCAAATCCAACTTCAAGTCATCTGAGCCTCTATTTCAGCAAGTTTATATTCAAACTGACTATTAAGACAAGAAAAACCCAACACTACCAAATTGGTTCAATCTGTGTCCAATCAGACCCATATTAAGTTATTATAGCACATTTAGAGGCATTAAATTGCCAATTGAATGGACGAATAAACTCCTAATTTGATATTTATAATCGAATCGAGCGTCTCAATGAGAGGAATAAAACATATCCAAGATTACTAAATTATGAGGTCATTAAGACACTCAAATCATTAAAAAATTATTTATGATCAAGAGAAATCAACAGAAACTGTCTGATCAAATGGTTATGAAAGTTATGTGTCAATTAAAAGGCCAAAATGCCCTTCCCAAAAAAAAATTATAAATAATTCCTCTCTTCAGTTGAGCGGGAGAAGAAGAAGAGGATTTCCAGAGTTTGTACTGAAGAGAAGACCTAGTGATAATCATTGGTCTCTATAGCTGCTGAACACCATCGACCATTGTCCGTCTGCACTATTGACTTTCTTTGATCATTACCGTACACCGCCGCCGATCACTAGCAGCCAACAACCGTTATTTGCAACCATTGTAATCTATAATGGTTGTTGCGTCTAACATATGTATTGGCCAACAATAACCACTAGCTTCCATAATCGTCAACCATCGTCGAACACCACCAGTTGGACACTATCGACCACCAATATCCATCACTACATGCCATCATCGACCAATAGCTGCTGCCACCTTTGTTTGCAAACATTATTGTCCAACTATAACTTTTGTGACCAACTAATATTGTTACAACTTCAAACTATGAACTCAGTGGCCAAAAACTTCTATTGCAGCTACCGACTAAATTTTTTATGAAAAATAGTTGTCTTTGTAGCAACAAACTATAACATTTGTGACCAACTATTATTGGTACAACTTCTAGTTATGACATTTGTGATTAGCTGTCACTATTACAACCACTGACTGCAACCTTTACGACCTTGTGACCAACTACTATTGTTATAGTTTTCAATTACGACATTTGAGGCCAACTGTCACTATTACAACAATCAACTACTGTTTTTATGACCAATTACTACATTTGTAAAAACCAGCCACAGTTTTTGTGACCAACTATCACTGATACAACTTATATTTACGACTTCTACGACCAACTATTACTATTAATTACAATCACCAACTACAACTTTTATGACAAAATACTATCTTTATATAAATTAAATATCATCTTTTTAGTCAGCTACAACTCTTACAACTTTTAATTAGGACCTTTGTATTATGCTTCTCGACTTCATAATACAGTTTTTTCATGAAAATTCTAATTTTCTTTTGTATAGTAATCATAATAATGTACATCTTTTCCTCAAATGTGCTAATGAGCGATAAAGTCTTACATAATTTTAAGAAATGAAGTTTTTAATTGCAATATGAAATATGAAAAAAAAATGGAAAAGCCCCTTAATTATTTGTGACCAACTATCATTATTATAACAAATAATTTTATTTTGTATTGCCCAATTATGACTATTATAGCTAAATTATTATTATACATCTGTGAATATTATTTCATCTTCTCTATTTCAAGAAAATAGTGAACATATATACTTACAATCACATAGTGAATTACTATGACAGTGCTATGCCCTATAATTTTTTCAATTTTAAGGTTTTACCACATAAAAAATCTAGGTGTTTCTTTTTTTTTTATTTGTATATGTTGAATCTTCGTGTAACATTAAGATGATAAATTATTACTCTACCGGCGCAAATTTTCTCATAAGCTAACGATTAGGTTAAGAAAATGAACTTCATTGTCGAAGTTGATTCGCGGCAAGCAACCCCAAGCAAGTGATCGAGACGAGAGATACAACCTCCATTGAAGGAGAGAAAGAAAGAGGGAGGAGAAAAAGACCCCTTGGCTTCTCCCCATGGCAATAGAAGGTCAAGTGAGGAAGGGAGAATTGAGATAAAAAGATCTTGGAGAACTGAGAGGATAGGTTTGAGGTCTAAGAGGTGGAAGTCGAGAGTTCGATGATGCATGGGTGTCGAAGAATCGTGATACCATGATTTTGAGGCGAAGGGGACGGAGGCGAGATCATCGAAGCTGAGTTTGGAGAAGATAATGCAGGAGGCAATCAAGGGGAAGTTTTCCCAGTTCATTGTTGTGGGGTCGTGATCCATGGAGTTTGCTTTTGAGATAGGGGGAAGAGGAGGGAGAAACCGGTTAAGCACAAATAATCCTTGTTATAGTCCTCTAAACCCAATCAACAAAAAATTGTCTTTCTCGACTATGAAAATTCAACTCATCTCTATCAATGTAACGGTAAAAATTTGGCTATGGCAGGGCTTGGAACGAAGAAAATTGATACATGCCGCTCAAGAACAAATAGCCGTGTAATCAATGCCTACTCCATAATTGACGAAAGATGACAAATGCACTGTTTTCATCCAAGTAAAAATTTGTGCGCCGTACAAATTCTCAAAAAACAGGTGCCCATTTTTTATCTAAAGAGTGATGAGGTGCATTCCCTACTGTCACGCAATCCATGTGGTCGACTTTCAATTAATCAAGCCCGTGACTGCCATGTGGTGTACTGGAGGCTGAAATAAATGAAAAATCATAGCATTATGTAGCGACTATTAATAACAACTTACCGTATGGTTAGCCTTGTACCAGTCGCCGACGAGGACTGTGAAGTCGCCGGCGGGTTCGTCGAAGGGGACGGGGATAAGCGGCCGGCTGAGAATCCGTATGCCGCCGAATCCACCGGCGGCTCTGTGGAAAGCCAGCGACGGGAAGTAGAAGAAGCTGCCGATCTGATCCTTCATTTGCATGATGTAGGTGAAGTTCTTCCCGGGCGGGATCGGGCATGTCGTCCCGTACACACCATCCTCGAACGAGTTCCTCCGCTGCTGCACCCCGTTCCTGTCACACACATATTTGCATCAATCAATCAGAGCCGTTCAATTTCTACT
>NEWO01002049.1:36405-47947 GCA_003013225.1 Phalaenopsis aphrodite
ATTTTGAGGGCTAGGGCAAGTTAAATTTGGAGATTTCTTGGTGGAATCGAGTCAGATTTGCTAGATCCGAGTTCTTTGGGGTAAGAGCATTACTTCTACGCAAAAATTTTGGATTTTCACCATATATTTTACGCACATTTGGAAGATTTCAAAATTTTACTATTTATGGTGAAAAGTGGAGAAAAATCTATGAAAATTGCTTGGAAAGTTTAGTTAGTGCTTTTGGAAGTTTAGTTTAGTGATTTAAACTTGATTTTTAAGGTTATTTTTGAAATTTATCAAATTTGTAGAATGGCACTATGAATGGAAATGAGCAGAGGAAAGAGCCCATTTGATTCGAGAAAATTTGTCAGTTCAAAAGCCTAGGATCGATATAGTGATGCTCTACAGTTATGAAAATTGATTCAAGGGGGATGTTTCAAGAGTCCAGGTGGAGAAGTGGAAGACCTGATAGTCAACCGACAGTGGGAACAGTTCTGTTGTTTCTCTGTTATTATTGTGACTTCTATTGTGAGGGAGTCTTATGCAAATCTCCCAGAGGCTGAGGACGATCGAGTTATGGTTAGAAGGATGTTGGTACCTTTTACTCCAGAGGTAATCAACTTGTTTTACCATTTATCACCGAAGACTTTGTGTTTCTATGTGAATTATAGTCCTACTGAAACGGAGTTAGACAAGATTATTTCTTACTTTACTATTGGGAGAGGACTTTGGAAGACTACCAATGAGAGGAGAGTAAATTTCCCAACTTCAAAGTTACGTGCACTTTCAAAAGCCTTCCACTATTTCATTTCTGCTCGTCTGCTTCCGACCAATCATCTCAGCGAAGTGACCAAAGAGAGAGCAACGTTGAATTATTGTATTCAGGAGGGAAAGCCCATCAACATAGGGGCTTTGATCTATCACACTATCATTAGTTCAGCTGCTGCTGCTACTACTGCAGGTATGGGATTCGCTTCCTTGATATTTTTTTCTATGCGAGGAGGCTGGAGTAAAGTATGATAGTTGGGAGGAAGTTATGTTACCTCTAAAGCCCATCACAAAGGTGAATGTGAAGACTTATTTTGAACATATGATTTTTGGCTGGAGAGGAGGATTTTCTAGGAGCTATGGAATAGAGACGTCTGCTGCATCTTCATCATGACCATCTACTTCACGTGCTTCTACATCTAGAGGTGAAACCAAGACTCAGGATGAGTTATTGCAGAAGATGATAGATAATATCAATTTTACCGCTGATAAGGTACAAAATTTAGAGTGTTTTGCATATCATACTAATAGTTATAATAGAAGGAAGAATGATTGTGAATCAGGAAGGAAATTCCACTCATCTTTAGAGAGCCTAATTAGAGGTGAATCAGGAGTGTAATTTCCTCCATATCCTCACTATCCTGATTATGAGCCTGCAGAAAAATGGTACAGTTGTGATTCTGAGGATGAAGAGTAGAGCTAAGAGATTCATTTTATGATTGTAATATAAGATGAACTATGTAGTATGAGCTTGCTACATTTGCATCTGAGTGTTGTTTTGGACTATGTTTTATATTGAGTTTTAAATTTTTATGTTTTATTATTATTGTGATTGTTGTGTTAGATAGTATTTCATTTTTAAAATTTTAGGGTAGTAACTGTTGTTTTGTTTTTAGTACTATGGTTTAGTTAGTTTAGAACTTAACTTAACTTCATTTTTGTTATGAAGTAGAAAGTCTTGCTAGCTTAGATCTTAAACTTGAAATTCAGAAATTGCTACCTTGTATTTTTCTTTTATCATGTTAGTGTGTTGTTTACTTTTATACCCACTGTTTAGAAGTCTATTGAATCTCTAGATGTTAAACTAAAATGAAAATATAGAAAATTAAATCAAAAATTAATTTTACCCCTGTCTTTAGTTTTATACTTGTATAATTAGGATATTAAAATTCCTGTTAGCATGTTATTTTTAAATTTTCATTCATGCTTATATAATTATCTGATGCTAAACTGTTTAATCTATTAAAAAATTAAGTTTGGGGGAGGGGATGAAAAATGTTTTCAAAACTGGAATTTTATTTGTTCTCAAATGTGCTACAAGTGAATTTGATTTTAAAAGAGAAATTGATTATGTATATGAAGTTATATTAGGGAAGTAAAATTTGATTTTAGAAATGAGTAAGAAAATTTAGTTAAAATTTTAAATAATGAAGAAAAACTTTAAGTTAAAAATTTTTAGTATAGAAAATGATTAATATAAGTGACATATTTAGTAAGAAAATTTGTACTTTTTAAAAATTTAGATAATTTAGATTTAATTTTTAATACTTAAATTTCTTTTATTAAAATGATTTTCAAAACTATTATTATATTTATAGTTAAAAGCTTTATATCAAGAATTTACTTTAGAAAAGGAGAAGTGGAATTCAAAATCAGTAAAGGCCTATCCAGATATGGTAATCTTTGTCAGAAAAAGAAAAAGAAAAAGAAAAAGAAAAGAATAGGAAAAGAAAAGAAAAAAAAAAGAAAAAGAAAAGAAATGTAAGGGAGGAGAAGCTTGAGGATTAATGTCTAATCAAAAATTGGTTCTACATTTGATTTTTTTAAAGTATAAGACTTGATAAAAATTTTAAGCTTATAAATATAATATAGTAAGTAAAATTATTTTTAATAAAAACTTTTAAGTAGAGAAATTAAAAGAACTAAAATCTAAATATAGAGAGCTTACAATATTTCTGAATTAAATAGGAACACATATTTTCATAGTTCATAACATTAAAAATTTTAAAACTTTAAGTTGGTCTCATTTACTTATTATTTTTTCTAAGTTAGACAACTATATTTCTAAATCTAAATTTTAGTAACTCCTAAAGAAACTCATATACATATCATACATATTTTGTTTTTAAAGATTGAAGTATCACTTGAAGACAAGTAACACTTTAAGTTTAGGGGATTTTGATATACCTAAAATATATAATGTTTTTAGACACATTTTTATACCTATTTTTGATATATTGCGCTTTAATGGAAGGTATTTTTGTATTTTTCTTGCAGATACAAGTAAATATGAAAAAAAAATGCTTAAAGGAGTGAAAAAGGATCAAATTTGGAGCAAAAAGGTGAAAAATTGTGCTAAAAAGTTTTGGCGCCTAAGCACCAAATCTGGTGCTTAAGCACAGGTTAAACAGGGAAGGCCACGCATAAGCACTGAGACCCAGTGCTTAAGCGCCAGTGGCAGTTAGTAGACGAGTAAAATTGGTTTTTAGGAATTTCAAAGAGGTTTTTGAGGCACCCATGGCTTAATAGGTGGTTGTAACCACCATGGATGAAAATTATCATGAAAAGATGCATCTCTTGGGCAATTCATCGAATAAAGACACATTTTGAAGAGATCCCAAGGCACCTCTTAGAAAACTATAAAAGAAAGAAAAGAGGAATTAGAAAACAGTCCTGAAAATATTGGCAAGTTTTGAAAGTTCTTCTCTAGGGAGCTAATTTAGAGAGACTTTCAGGATCCACTTTTTATTTACTTTATCCTTTTTGTTATCTTGTTTTGAGTGATTGTAAAAGAGAAGAGATTCAAAGGAACTATAAGAGTTTGGTGGAGGACTTGAGATAAATTTTTATCTTTTTATTTTTAGACTACTTTTGGTTTTAATTGAGATTTATTGTTGGTTTAACAATGATTTCTTCTTTTAAACTAAAGTTTGGTTTTGTTTCCTCCATAGAATCTGAGTAGTTTTCTTTATCTTTCTTCTTAAAATGATAATTAATTAAGTTTTGGATGAAAGTTGTGGAGAGTATTGATATTTAATGATGGAAGAAGTTGTGATGATTTAAATCCATGCCCTTTATTTACTTCTTGATTTGACCAATCTAGATGTTAAAATTTGTTGTGAGAACATGTAAGAACTGAGCTGATATTATCTTGGTCAACAATTGGAAGGAATCACATAAGGTTGTATGAATGAGAATGTAGTTCATATGATTGAGTGCAAATAAATAAGAAAATGTTCATTGATGGGTGTAGAGTTAGAGGACTTTAAAGTGATAGATAAAAGACCCAAACTTGGTTTATTATTTTAGGTTCTGATATGAGAATGTTAGACCCCAGGTGGAGGGAATCAAGGGAACTCTTGAGTGAGAGCTAGTATCTTCCCTACCTAGTCGGTCTTTATAACTATTCAAACTTTAAATTAGGCAATGTTCTTTATAGCATCTCTAGTAAGGGCAAAGAATATTATTGCTCCTATTTGGCACAGCACAATTTGCATACTTCCACAATAGAATTCATGTACTTATTATTGATTCATGATAAGTAGAAAGATATTTTCATATTAAATACTTTTCTTCAACAAAAACTTTAGCTATTTTTTTAAGTTGTTATTATTTTGTTAAAATATCAAAAATACCAAAAATATTTAAATTCCTACAAAAATAATTTTTAGTTTAAGTAATTATATTTTTAAAAGTAAAAAAACTTTCTAAAAAGTGCATATTGCATAGTCTTCTCCGTGGGTTTGATATTCAAGTCTTAATCAAAAAGTCTTATATTACTTGATAACGATACGTATATTTGCGTTGTATCCCAATATAAATATATATAAATTAAAAAGTTAAATTCTTATTTTTGTTCAGGATCAAGTTTTTGGTTTCGTTGTAAAATAAGAAAATATAGGTGAAAAATACCATCAGAACTATTGATATATTGTGCATAAGCATTAGGTATTCACGGGTATCAGCCAATACCTCATAACTTTATTGTGAACACTAAAAATTAACAAGGGATCGCTTCATGGATTGGGCAAACCCTTATTATTTTTATTTGATTTTATTTTATGAGGGTTTTAAGATTTAATTTAAGCTTATCATTCACTAAGCAAATTAAAAGTTAGAGGATTTAATTAAATTAAGCAAGAGATTAAAAAATGCAATGACTTGGCTCAATTTGCAAAACAGCAACCCAAACTCGAAAGGTACGAGAAAAAGGGTGAAGTTTAGAACCCAGTGCGGGACCGACTTCACAATACACATCACCCAAGTGAAACTAGTACAACAACAGACCTATTGATGATCCGACCCTACAAAAATAGGAAAAGCCCTAAGTGAATTTTAAACCTCTCTATTTAAAGGTGATTAAACAAATGATCCTGAAGTCCAAAAAAGTCAATCACACTTACCCAAGATAGAAACGGGTGAAGCATGTCAATGGAAGAAGGGTAATCTGGTCCATGAGGGACATGGACACATTACCAATGTATGACGATAAGACTTCCTGATCTTAATGAAAAGAGAAATAGATCCCCAGCGGATTTGCCAAAATTTGTCGGTCGCCAGAATGGATATCCCAAGGCCTGGTTTTAAAAGATTTTTTAATTTAATTTTTATATATATAATTTAGGAAAATTAATATTTTAATTTTTGAAAAATACAAGATGAACTGATCTCATAGATGCAATAGTTTAAATGATCGAGCACAACACCGCAAGCAATATCTACCTCGAAGGATAGATACATTACTTGCTGGTGGTGTTTGATTAAATAAACTAAAGAATTTATGACATCCATTTCAGTCTATGAAGAAACCATTTTTTATGTTGATCGACAAGTTCACATATCTAATATGAAGAATTAGGCAAGGTTTATATTAAATTGGGTTCTTAAGGTTTCCTATAAGGGCAAGCCCCTATAGTTAATTACATCTTAGACAACTGAAGTCACCTATGAAAACTCTTGATTTATATCAAGATATATTGTCTGCAAGGAATTTAAAAATATGGGCTTTCAAAGATCGGACAAAGAGGTGTCAAATGGGGATGACTCAAATTTGGAACAATAATTTTAGGAATTTAACACTCCTAAAAATTACCCACTTCTTACCTAAATTTTCATATATATTATATATTTATTTCTAATGATATTATAGTTTAAAGGATTGTATTTTGAATATTGTTTTTTTCAAGTACAAGAAATGGACTTTTGGTGAAAATGAAGCAAAAATGGTGCAATTTCTAGTAAAAACAAGCAAGAAAGAAAATTTCCACCTGACGCAGTTTAATATTTCTTTCTATACCTAATCTCCTATACATTTCCCAAAAATTTTTGAATAAATTACATTTAAATAAAGGTTTTTTTCATGCTTATATTGTAGTTATATATGTTAGGAGTGAAACACAATTGAAATGGGGCGAAACGAAGCTCAAACGGAGCCAAACGGTGGAGCTGTTGTAGGGTGGCGCAAGTGGCACCAAAATAAAGAGAACATGAGCCAAAGGCACCAGAATTGGCACTAGAGGCACACAAATCTAAAGAACTGGTGCCAGAGGCATTAGAAACCGGCGTCAAAGATGGTTATGGACGGATTTTTTGTGTTTTTTTACTATTTTGAGATGTTCTAGAAGGCTCTAAGTGAATCAAATGCGTCATGAAGTGGTTCAATGAATCTAGACACTTAGTAAAGGTTCTTGAATGAAGAGATATGTCTCTTAGATGAAGATATTTGTCTCTTGGAATGAAAGATGTGTTTTTTGGGAAAAAGAAGAAATTTTGTCTTTTTAAAATAGAAGGGATGGGGCCTCTCATCATAGGCATGTGTATGAGGGGGAAATTGAGAAGAATGTTTAAAGATCTTAGAATAAGAGTAGAAATGTAAATTTCTACCCTTTTTGGAAATATTAGAGAGGGGGTTTTGAGAGAATCTGTAAGGAACTGTATGAGCATTGCATGGATTAGTGGAAAACGTTGAGGTAGAGATCTTTATCTTCCTTTCAAATGGAGAAAGCTAATTATTATACTCTTCATTATCTTATGACTTTATAAACACTTATCTAGTGGATTTTCTTTGATTTAATGAAGTTTTCCTTCGTGTTTTCCTTATGCATTGTGAGTAGTTTTTCTTACTCTTTCTTCTTGTTCGGAAATAGTGGCATGAGAAGAGTATGTCGTTGTTTTTGTTTTACTTTTCTTTTACAATGAGTAGGATTCATGTGTAGGATTTTGAGATTCATGTTAGTATGAATTTTAATTATGAATGTGATGTTTTTACTTGAACTTCGTTTACATTGCAATTTAGACCTGTTGTAATGTTAAATTTATTGAGAAACGTAAGATCTGAAATGGCTATGTTTTATTCAACAAAGTAAGAATCACATTCAATTTCATAGATTAGAATGTATTTCATGGGATCAGAGTACAAATAAATAGGGAAATATACTTTGATGGACACAGAATTAGAGATTTTAGGGTGACACACTAAAATCCCCAATTTGGTCCAGTTGCTTGGAAACTAAAGCGAGATTGTTAGCTCTTATGTGAGGGAGAAGTGGGAGCTCTTGAGTGGCAGCCAGTATCCTCTCAACCTAACCACGGATTTAGGGACCAAACTATGGATTACTCAATGTTTCTTAAGCACTCTCAAAGGGTAAAGAATAAGTTGCTCCTATTTGGCACATACAACATTTAATGTATCTCATTCATATACATTATCCAATTCACTACATAAGAATAATAGTTTTTTAATATCTCAAAATTCTCCACACCAGTTCAACCAGAAAGGGTTACCTTTAAAATTTATATTTTCATTTAGGAGTAGTTGTTGGTTGTTTTAAATATAAGATTTACATTTAGGAGTACTTATTAGAAAAATCACTTAAATTGACCTTCCAAACTAAGGACTGATACTAGTAGAGTAGAATTATCCTAAGGGATTTCATACCTCACTTTTCTATAAGATCAATACTAGAGTTTTTAAAGAAAGCTCTTTATTACTTGAAGTGATACGTGCACTTGTGTAAAACTTCTAGTGTGTTAACCATTTTCTATATTTTATAACATTTCAAAATTAGTGTGTAATTTCGAGATGGGTCAAGTTTTTGGCACTGTTACCGGGAATTTAAATTAACATACAACACACAGAAAAGCAACACACACGAGAGGCGTATTAAGTTTTTGGCACTGTTGCTGAGGAAGCTACGATAAGAACTTCAAGAGAATTTTAATTAAACATGTAAGACTTAGATTTGGAAATTATAATATTATTATATAGTGTGTTTAAATATTTTGTGTTTATTTTCAAGAAAAATCCAAAATACAAAAAATATTTCTATTATATTTTTCCTATTAGTTAAGTCTTTAAGATTTGTATGTGTAGTTCATGAGCTGCACACCGTGAATTTTACGAGTCAGATTTGGAGAGAAATTTTGGGAGGATGATGAATCAGAAAAGACTCCATGAATTTAATGTAGAAATAGTTGATCAATTATATAATGAGTATTCAGATTTTGATTATAAAGCTAGTAACTTTGAAAGAGTAAACCCCAAGAGAGTGGAAAATTTTCAAGAAGATATGCCTACTATGTTAATTTCTCAGGTTACAGATATTGAGAGGAAGTGAGATCAATACATAGAAGGTTAACCTCAAGGAGCCCTAGTTATTAAGGAAAATTTATTTGGATAATTGATTGAGCCTAACTATTTTGAAACTAGCCATGAGATATACAATCCATATTCTGATTATTACAACCCAGGTTGGGAAAATCATTTGAAGTTTAACTGTAATAATATTTTTGGAGGAGAAGACAAATTTTGGGAAGATAATCAATTTAATCAGACATGTAGTTGGAATAATTCATGGTTATTATAATAATGAACTTTCTTTTCCTCGTGGATTTAACTTCAACCAACAAAATAAGAAGGATTTACTAGAACAGGTTGTTAATCAAATGCAGAGTTAGCTGAAAAGTCACAAGATTGAGCTGGAAGATAAATGGGCCACAATAAAGAATATAGAAAATCAATTGGGGCATATTAGTAATGCAATTAACAATTACCCCCCAAAGATTTTACCTAGTTACCCTAAGATAAACCCTAAGAAGATGAATGATGAGCAATATAAAATTATTGAACTAATATTTAGAAGAGAATTTGAGGATATGTTTCAAAAGGATTTTGAGTTGAGAGATGAGGATAAGGAGATTGAAAGACCAACGGAAAAAATTTATAAGGAATTAGAAAAACTATTTCCTCAACTAAGATAAATCTAAAAAGATCACCTCCACTATTTACCTAGTACTATGGGGAAGAATTGAGAGACAACCCTGAACAAAAGAGTAACCTAGAAGAATTTGATCCATAATTTGAATTATCTAGAAGTATTCTGATCCAAAATCTGGGAGATAATGAAGAATCACATAAAAAGACACATCTCATAAAAATTAAAAAGAAGATAAAAATAAAAAAATAGAAAAAATCAAAAAAAAAATAGGAGATATAGAAAAAAATAAGAAAAAAAAAGATAAAAAAAAATCAAAAAAAAAAGAGCAAAAAAAAAATTAAAAATGAAAACACTGTAGAAATCCCTGAATCCAAAAAAGATTGGGTGATCGATCATGGATTACTTAAATGGGATTTTGATCTAGGTGGAATCATTTGTCAGGCTGTTGATGTTAAACTAAGCATTTTATGGGAGGCAACCCATGGTTATCAGTGTGGTTTGATTTAGTGTGCGTGAAAATTATGATTATTAGTGTTGTATTGTGTTTTCTTTAGTGTGGATTGATCAGTTTGATTGATGATTGGCCAATTTTTGGATTGTTAGTTGTTTGATTTGATTTTTGTGTGTCATGAGGGATGTGATTTCTTAACTTCTTATTATGGCTAGACTTATATATTCTCTTGTAGTATTTTGATTGATGAGTCTACTACGACTCGGGTCTCACCCAGACTTGAGTTTTACAAGAAACATTATGAATTTTAACGGCGATAGTTCCATTTCAATTTTGTTACTTACTTTCATTGACCTTGTTTTCATTTGGTAGAAGTCTTCAACCTATTCTATGAGTAACATGTGGATGAATTTACACTATAGTTATAACTATTAGAGGTACTTAATTAATGGGATATGGTGATAATGACGTTGGTGTTTGTGACCCAATATATGAGGGATAAGCATTTCCATGGGAGTAGACTCTATAAAATAATTTTATAAGTACCCAATATATTTATGTAGTGATTCCATTGAAAATTATAAGTAAGTTAGTGAGATGCGATGAGTTAAAGGAAGAATTAACCTCATTTACCATGTGTATTTGTTTTTATTTTACAAATTTATATAGAACTTGAAGAACATTTTTATTTTACTATGTTGATACCTGTTATGCTAGTTAAACTTTTATTTAGTCAATTTAATTCTGGCATTTTTATTATAGATTTACTTTCTACTACATGTTTTCTATCCTGATTAATAATTGTAGATGTTTTTGATAGGCATGTGTGGCAGGTAGAATTTCTGAACTGTTTTTCTTCCTGCTTATGTTTTTGTACTAAATTTTATACATGTTTAAAATCAATTTTGGGGGTAGGAAGAAAATTAAATTTTAAAGTTAGTATACTTCCTTTTAGTTTAATATTATTGCAAACAAGTTTTACGCTAGATTTACTTTCTCCTGCAGTCATTCTATCTTGATTACATGTATATGAATTTGATATGATGTTGTCGTAGTTAGTAGATTCAACTTTTAATTTTTTTTCTTTCTGATGCATTTTATGGAATTAAATGCAAAATATTTAAAGTTTCAAGTTTGGGGTGAGAAAAATTTTTTAAACTTAACTTTTTTGTCCTCAGTATCATGTATTTAATTTGATATCACTTTTAAAATGACTTGTGGTATGGGTGATACATTTAGATTACTATAATTTCCATTTTAGGAATTTCAGAAAGATAACTTATTTGAAATCCTATGTGAATAAACTATTCTAGAGTTAAGATATTTTTTAGGAAACTTTAGTAAAATGATTTTTCTATTTATGGTAGAAAGGAGTTGAATATTTGAAATGCTAAGATTCTAAGATTTATACTTATTAAGAATTGAACCTTTACTGAAAGCATTTTCATACTAATACTTACACTATTAAAAAGCGAGGGAAAGTTTTCAGTTTTGGATTTTAGAAAGAGGATAGTGAAACTCAAAACTATATAAGGACTATCCAAGTATAGTAAACCTCACTTAAAAGAAAAGAATAAGGATTAAAAAGATCATAAAAGAAAAGAAAAAGAAAAAAAGGAGGAAAAAAAAGAAAAGAAAAATATAAGTAAAAAAGAAAATATGTGAGGAGAAGCTTGAGGAGAAGCCTAATCAAAAATTGGTTTCACTTGAATCTTTTTAAAAGAAAAGACTTAAAACAATCCTAAACTTATACTTATTTTAAAAAAGTATTGGTCATATTGGTATAGATACGATGCTTAAATTTTGATTTTAAACTTTCTATGAATATTTAGTTTGACAAGTTTAAAAAAATTTTGAAGTAAATAGAAATTAAAGATTCCTAAGTTGAATATGAGATATTCTTACACTAATCCTAGGTTGATTTGCTATAATTTCACATAAGTTACATTATAACATTTTTGATATAAAACTATAGGAAACTTTACTGAAACCCACTACCTCAAATCAACAAATTTAGTATTTAAAGTTATAGGGTTACTTGAAGACAAGTAACATTTATGCTTTGGGAATTTTGACATGCCTAAAAAATACCTACTTCTGACCTACTTTTTTATATATATATTTT
>NEWO01002051.1:2442-14912 GCA_003013225.1 Phalaenopsis aphrodite
GGACTAAGTGAATCCAATAAAAAATAGTGATGTCGGAACGAGGGAACCGTAGGATCCTAACCGGTGTCGCTCTAATCAACTTTAATATGCCCTCAAAAAGTTAAAGAACTTCAACCATAGGGCCACTTGATTTGATATTATAACTTGACACAATAGATAACCCAGACTTGTCTTGGCAAGGAGCTTGGAGCTAGCTTGGTGGGCAGCACGACCATCTTCAACAGCAAAACCTATCTTCACCAGCTAAACCAATCTTCCTTCCTTAGACCTAAACAACAAAGCCATAAGACCTTGAGGTTGCTTGCTTGTGCAACGTAAATCCTCACTTTATCTTTAGGACTTTGCATAGCCCTACTATGCAATATAAGCCCATACTCGTCTTAGGATTCTGAGGTTGTCGTTTGTCACGACCTAAATCCTCACATATTCCAGGCTATATGTTTTGATCATTTCACACTAATGTAAGCCCTAACTAATAAAATTGGCAGGATGAAATACTTAAATATTTCTCCTCAAAACTGAAACCAAACATTAGGATAGCTTGGGAAGTCATCGAGGTTCTCCTCTGGATCCATGACATCCCCTAGTCCTTCTTTGGATTCTACAAAAAAAAAATGTTCCAAATTTGAACCAATCCCCTTGCACATCTCTATGTTTGATTTCGTTGAAGAGTCCTACCCTTTGAAATTCCTTAAAGGTAATATTTCTTGATTTTTATTGAGAGTTTTCTTAGGTGGCTTTGGTCATTTAAGATGTAATTAACTATAGGGGCTTGCCCTTATATGAAGCATGTCCGAACCCAGCTTAATATAAACCCTATTTAATCATTTATATTAAATTTGGGAAATTGTCGGCAAATACAAAGGTTTCGCAGACCAAACGGACGTCATACTTTCCTTAATTTATTTGAATGAGCCTCATCCTCAATTCTTGTGTTGATCCTTCGGGATAGATACAGGATATGAGGTACAATGCTCTTTCATTTTAAACTATAAAAAATATGGGGTCAGTTTGATTTTATACTTCAACGTCCTTCCGAAGCGGGCGACGGGATTTCAATTCCGGCGACCGACAGCTTCTTACGGGCAACCCCAAACCAACCCGAAATAACGCCGACACGACACCATCGACGCTGCCGAAGGTGGGTTTTCCCCGAGAGTCTAGAATTAAATATTCAAGAAGGTCGTCGACGGCGCCATCGAGTCCACCGATGGCGAGAATGATGGTTCTCTCAATAGATGCATTGAATGTGGATGATTTTTGAAGGGACACTTAAACAACTCTTAAAAACTCTTCTTCAACTTTAAGAGAAACATTTTTTAGGATGAAAAAGGGGGAGTCCAGGAGTCCGGAGAGTCCAGGGAGTCCAGAGATGTGTAATTTAGGGTTAGGTATTGTGAGGAATTCTTCAAGTGATCGTAAGAGTGGAAGGAAAGTGAGAGATTTCTTCCTCCTTGCTGCTTTCAAGGAGAATTATGTGTGCTGTAAAGAAATGAAGAGATTCAGAGGAAGTTCGAGAAGTTAGTTGGGGGGGAATTTGAGATAAGTTGTATTTACTTTTTATAGTTTGTATGACTTTGCTTTTATATATGAAATCCAAGTTTTGTCGTATCTTCTCCATGAGTTCTGAGTAGTTTTTTTTGTCTTTCTCCTTATCTTGAGATTTTGTGAAATGGTGATTTGAATTGGTTGTGCCATGAGAATGTTAAAAAAGTTGTAATGATCTATTCACTTTAATCTTAATTTACTTTCAATCTAACCAATTGATTTGTTAAAATATGTTGAGTTTTAGAACTAAAGTGAGGATTATATCCAATATTTAGGGAGGTCAAATTCCTTAAAAGTTGGGTGCAAATAAATAGGAAAATAAAAATTATCGGACGTAGAATTGGAGATTTTAGAGTGACAGACTAAAATCCTTAATTCAGTCCTATCATTTGGGTGCTGAAGTGTAGATGTTAGCCCTTAGGCGAGGGGAACGTGGAAGCTCCTAAATGAGAGCCAGTATCCACCAAGCCTAGCCGTAGATTCATTAACCAAGCATAGGATTAGTCAACATTTTTTATGTCTGGTCCAAAGGGTAAAGAATATGTATGCTTCTATTTGGCATAATATAATTTGAACTGATTCAACTTATCCATTCACTTAAATTTCTTGACAAGGAGAAGCATGCTTTCTTATATATTGAACTTTACATTAGAAACTTTATTATTAGAGTTAGTAAATTGAGAGTTTCTTAATATTATATTTTAATTTTAATTGTCTATTAGTGACAAATATGCAATTTGAACTATTTTGTTGTGATTATATATTGATTTTGCTAGATCTTAAGTTCGTAGCCTCTGATATTACTCCTTGTGGGATCGATATCCAGGACTCCATTAAAGCCCTATATTACTTGAGTGATATGTATACTTGCATCGATAAGTGTGACTTTGCAATTATTAAATATTTTATACACAACTTTATTAAATCTATAATTGTTGTCAAGTTTTTGGCTCCATTCCTCGTGATTTAAATCGTCTAGCAGCAGTATCAAATTCTTGTATTTTTTAGCATATATAAAGTCGCTGTCAAGTTTTTGACGTCGTTAGCGGGGAATAAAAATTAGATTTAAAAAAAATCATAATTAGAGTAACAGACAAATTAGGACTATTAGAAAACTTTTACTTAAATTGCAACTTATTTTCATATTTAGTTAACTATTTTTCTGTGTACTGATTTCAGTTGTAAGCGTAAATTTGAACCTGAAAATCTTATACCATACGATTCAGAATTAGAACGCACTGTTAAGAGAATTAGTAAACTAAGAAAGGAACCTAGCAAATGGACAGATTAAGCCTTATTTTGAGGGTAAAAGACCAAATTTTAAAGAGGTTTAAATTGTCACTCTACTTGAATAATATATGAATAGGTCGATGTTAAATCAGGCTCTTTGTGGGAGGCAATAGTTATCCTTATTTTTATTGCGATTATAGTGTTTTTATTTGAAATTATCATTAGTTTGTGGTAGTATTGAACTCTACTACTCATATTTACCCTTGAATCATCATAAAAATTGGATCTATAGAGAAAATTGGAACACATTCGAACCAAAGCAAAACTGTGAAATTTTTGCCTTTGGCGCCGTCAGCGAGTTTTTTCCAAAAGCCCAAAGAATTAATTCTAAAGGCTCACTGACAGCGCCATCGACGCCGCCGATGGCGAGAACGTCGGGATGACAGCTTTCGGAGTTTGAAATGACTGTTTTTAGTGATTTTATGTGAGATTTACTCCCTATAAAACTTTCAAATTCAATTCTTAAATTTGTATTACCCCAAAGACAAAGTGAAACTCCACCAAATTTATCCCTATGGCTTCCAAATCCACTGAAAATCTTAGATTATTAGTGTTCAACCTGAGAAAAGCAACGAATCTTCAATAAAGTGCTGACAAAGAGTGGATTAATTAAAGAATAAGGATTCCTGAATTGAGGATTGAACAATCCTTCGACAGTAATTGAAGAGATGATTGTGCGACGATGATGGGAAGTGTTGTCCTACACTACAACAGCTGTAGTCATTCCTGTGGTGGAGTTTTATGCTAATTTGCATAGAATCAATCAGGGAGTCGTCTATGTGCGAGGCAGATGGATAACTTTTACTCCTGTGTGAATTAATGAGTTATATATGATCGAGAATGTTGTTGTCTGCCATTATTCCAACTTCATCCAGAAAAGAAATCTGATGAATAAAATCCACCAATATTTGACGGACGAGACAGAAGACTGGGAAACGAGAGAAAACAGGTATGTTAGTTTCTCTGCTACACTTCTAAACCCCGTTTCTAAACATTGGCACTTCTTCATTTTTGCAAAACGATTTTTGACAATGAGGATCGGTAAAGTTTTTAAAGAGAGTAATATTCTGAATTACTGTATTCAAATGGGACTACCGATTGATATTGGATCGATAAATTTTAAGTCAGTTTTGGGCCTGATCGTTCATGGATCAACTTATGGGCTTGGACCTCCTTCAATAATCTTCTTACTCTGCAGCCAGTTCCAAGTATCTTATGAGAATTGGGAAAAGATACTTCTACCTTTAAAGCTTTTGGACCCAACCCATAAGTTCCTAACCAATGAAGATGAGGATGATATGACTATTATTGTGGACCAATCGTCTATGAATTCACTTGCTATCCAGCCTTTAATTTAGGACAAGACACTAGTGATCCTTCACAGAATCAAAAAACTAGAGAAGAGGTACAAAATGTTATGAATGTAATTAATAATATCTCTAATTTTTTTGATTATCTGGACTGAAAGATGAAAGAGCATTTTGATCACTCTGGACATATTGAAGGAAGTTTGATAAGATTGATGAGAAAGATGAGTTTGATAGAAAAGGACTCTACTGAAGAATTCCCATACCGACCCTTTTATAACCTCTTCGTTCATGTTCAATTAATGGGTGATATCAGAGGAGAAACAAGCACAGAATCAGAAAAGTAGTAGATTTACTTTGCCACATGTATGTTTAAGTGTGTGATTTGATTTGAACTTATGTGCTTAGCTCACTTTCTAAATTTGTTCTTAGATCTCAGTATAGGTGAGATTGAGCATAGGATGTTTGTTTTCAGCGTTTAGAGTGTTGTGGCTTGGATTGCGACACTGAATTGATGTATTGAGATTGAGAAAATACCAAACTTATGTGTGTCGTGTAACGTGTATCGTAACTATTGAAATTTATATATAATTGTATGTTTTGTGTTGTGAAAGTTTATTTGGGTTAGTACATCATTTAATCACTTAAAATTTATGTCTAGAATGATTGAACGATTATCGTCGAGGCTTGAAATTGATCAAAATTGCAAAAATTTGGAAATTGAACCAGTTTTGAAAATCTCGTCGACGGCGCCATCGAAGTTGCCGACGGCGCCATCGAAGTTGCCGACGATGGATTTTTCGTTAGTCTTAGGCTACTTAATTCAATAGATCTAGCTGACAGCGTTGAAGACCCTGCAGACGGTGAGATACCGAAAAAACACTTTTAACCGCAACTTTGACCTGTCAACCGCTACTATTCATCATCCCATTCCTCCTAAAAAATGAAAATTTCGATATAGGGCTTGAAGATCTTAGATTTTGGGCGATTTCAAGGCTTTTAGACACCGGATTTCATCATCTCTCGGTAAGAGCTTCACTCCAACCCAAACATATTTGATATTCACCTTTAATTTCTTCCACATTGAGGAAATAATAAAAAATTGAGAATGTGGAGAAAATATTTGGAAGAAATTCATGGAACATAGTTTTGAACTCTTAGAGTCACTCTTAGAAGCCATTATTTGCATATTTGAAGTATATTTTGGAATTTTTTATGATTTTGATTAGATTGAAATGGCTTCACGACAAAAGAGGCAACTTGAGTTTGACGAGTATCGCTTCATCAGTGTAAAGGATCAGTCTAGATTTACTTCAGTATTTTAAGGGAAGAAATGTATTCAAGATCGTGTTTTTGAGAGTCCGGGATGAGAAGTTGACCGAGTCATTACCGAATGAAGGTGGGAAAATTTCTGTTATACCACCAATAAGGCTTTTGAGAATATTGTGAAAGAATTTTATGCCAATGCATTTTATTCTGAGGATGGAACCGTTCAAGTAATAGAGTTTTATGTTAAGTTTAGTGCCACCCGCATTAACTCATTTTCTGAAGTCCTAGACTTTTACATTTGTAAGTATGAAACTTTCAGAACAATGGAAGGCCCGCAGAACTATGTCATTAACTTTCACATTGATGAGAAAGGTGCATGGAAGATAAAGCAGTGAGAACAGGTAAATTTTTCTGCTTCCATGTTAAATGCCACATCTAAAGCGTGTCACTATTTTATCTCCTCTACTTTGTTACCAACCTATCGTTATAGTGAGTCCGCCAATGGCGAGAATGACGGTTCTCTCAATAGATGCATTGAATATGGACAATTTTTTAAGAGATGCTTAGACAACTCTTGAAAACTCTTCTAAAACTTTAAGAGAAACATTTTGGAGGTCGAGAAATGGGGAGTCTAGAGAGTCTGAGGTGTCCAGGGAGTCCAGAGAAGTGTAATTTAGGGGTAAATATTTTGAGGAATTCTTCGAGAGATCGTAAGAGTGGAAGGAAAGTGAGATATTTCTTCCTGCTTGCCGCTTCAAAGGAGAATTTTGTGTGCTCTAAAAAATAGAAGAGATTCAGAGGAACTTTGAGTAGTTACTTGCGGAGTAATTCAAGATAATTTGTATTTACTTATTATAGTTTGTATTACTTTGCTTTTATATATGAAATCCAACTTTTATCGTATCATCTCTATGAGTTCTTAGTAGTTTTCTCTGTCTTTATCCTTGTCTTGAGATTTTGTACAATGGTGATTTGAATTGGTTGTGCTTTGAGAATGTTAAAGAAGTTGTGATGATCTTTTCACTTTAATCGTAATTTACTTTCAATCTACCCAATTGATTTCTTAAAATATGTTGAGTTTTACAACTAAAGTGAGGATTACATCCAAAATTTAGGGAGGTCAAAGTCCCTAAATTTTGCTAAAAGTTGGGTGCAAATAAATAAGGAAATAAAAATTATCGGGCGTAGAATTTGGGATTTTAGAGTGACAGACTAAAATCCTCAATTCAGTCTTATTTGGGTGTTGAAGTGTAAATGTTAGCCCTCAGGCGAGGGGAACGTGGGAGCTCTGAAGTGAGAGCATGTATCCTCCTAGTCTAGCCGCAGATTCAGTAACCAAGCATAAATTAGTTAATGTTCTTTATGCCTGGTCCAAAGAGTAAAGAATAGGTATGTTCCTATTTGACACAATATAATTTGAACTGATTCAATTTATCCATTTACTTAAATTTCTTGACAAGGATAATGATGTTTTCTTATATATTGAACTTCATAGTAGAAACTTTATTAGTAGAATTAGTTGATTGAGAGTTTATTAAAATTACAATTTTATTTTAATTGTCGATTAGTGACAAATATGCAATTTGAACTTTGTTGATTTTCAAAATCTTAAGTTTGTAGCCCCTAATATTACTCCATATGGTATCGATATCCAGGACTCCATTAGAGCGTTGTATTACTTAAGCGATACGTATACTTGCGTTGATAAGTGTGACTTTGCAATTATTAATTATTTTATACACATCTTTATCAAATCTATAAATGTTGTCAAGTTTTTGGCGTCGTTGCCGATGATTTAAATCTTCTAGCAACAGTATCAAATTCTTATTTTTTCAGCACATATAAAGTCACAGCCAAATAATAGTTATCCACATAAGCCATAGTTATTTATTCTAGTAGAATTATTTGGTGATACAAGTCAAAGTTGGAAGTGGTAGTATATATTAATTATATGTCTTAGTTGGCCACATAGGTTGTAGTTGGTAGTTATAGTAGCAGTTAGCGAAATAAGTTGTAGTTTGTTAGATAAGCCATTGTTGGTAGCTACAGTAGTGTTAGTTGGTCAAAGAGATTGCAGTTGGAAGATATAATGACATTGACCAAGTATGCCATTATTAGTCATATAAGCTATAGTTGGTCACTGTAGTTGTGTTAGTTGGCCCCATATGTTATAAATAAAATTTGCAGTAGCAATTTGTCACATAGGCCAAAGTTGGAAACATATATTGTAGTTGGTAGCTATAGTAACAGATAACCACATATTTTTTAGTTATCCATATAGCTCGTAGTGTAATAACATTAGTTAGCCATAAAGAACAAGTTGGAATATGTAGTAGCAGCTAGTCATATAAGTCATAGTTTGTAGTTGCAACTGCAGTTAGCACTATAGGTCATAGTTTGTCATATAGTCAATAGTTACAGCAGTGTTAGTTGGCCGTAAAAGCCCATAGTTGCAGTAGTGTTAGTTGGTCGTAGAGGCCCAGTTAGAAATTGTCGAAATAAGTAGCAATATTTGTTTTAGTCACTCATATAGGTCGTATTTTGTAGCTGCAATAGTAGTGAGCCATATAGGTCATAATTGGTCAAATAGTCCATAGTTGGTAGCTGTAGTAACATCAGTCTGTCATAGAGGCAATTGCTTGAAGTTGTAGTAGCGAGTAGCTACATAAACTATATATGGTCACATAGGCTTTAGTTGGTATATACAGTAACATTAGTTTGACATTGTGGCAGTAGGTGGAAGCTATAGTTGTAATTAGCCAAATGGGTCATACTTGGTCACATATATCGACATTTGCATCTAGAGTAGAATTTAGCCACATAAGTTATAGTTTGTCATATATGTCTTAAATTTTTGTTGTAGTAGCATCAATTTGTCATAGAAGTTTTAGTTGGATGCTCTTGTAGTAATAGGTAAATATTTCATACTTGGCCACACAGAACATTATTCGTAGCTGTAGTAGTTAAGGTGAAAATTTGTCGTTAGTAATGCCCTCATTTTTGTTGAGGTATAGTCTTTGTTCCTCAGAAGCCTAGAATCTAGCCATAGGACTTTCTTGTTGATTATTCTTAGAGGAATAGTCATGGCCCCTAACCAATTGAAAATTTAAATTCTTCTTTTCTCATGTTGAAGTTCCACATGTTGGTCTTAACCTCTAGCACTTAGAAAGTAGAGCCAATATGTGGAAGCTTAAGAGGGGTTCCTGATACACAAAAAATATATGCATTTTTTTACCCATATTTTATACTCATTTATGGTGATATTACACTTTAATGCAAGGTATTTTATATTTTTTATTGCAGGTTGTTGATTTGAGGGCTTGGAGTAAAAGGAAGCAAAAAGGATGAAACTTAAAGCAAAAATGATGAAGTTAAAAATTTGTTCAGTGCCATTGGCGCCAGACTGTGCGCCAATGACACCATTTTACAGAGACTCGGATTTAATTAAGTGGCCTTTGGTACAGACGACTCTAAGATGGGCGTCGACGACGCTAGGATGGGCGTCAACGACGCCAATGTCGGTGGAAGCCCTATTTCTAACAGATTCGATGAATCTGGATGCTTTCTGTAGAGTTTTTGGATGCACCTATTGGAGAATCGACCTAGGGTCTATATAGGAACAAAATTTAATAAGAAACCCCCGCTTCGCACCATTTCAAATTCCTCCACTAATTTCCTGTTTCCTCTTCACACACCTACTTTCCAGGCCATTCCACACCATTAGTTAGTTATTGTTTTTATATTTTTTAGTTTTTGTGGTGAGTTTAAGAGTGAATTCTTCTCTAAGAAGTGTTGGGGAGGAAGGGAAGTGAGAAATTTTTTTTCCTACTTGTCCTAAAATAAGGTACAAAGGATTTGCTTTGAGAAAGAGTATCAGATAATTGTTGTTTATTTATTATTATTTTATGAACTTTCTTTTACATAAGAAAATCTGTGTTTTGATGTATCTTTCTCATGAAGTCTGAGTATATTCCTTTATATTTTCTTAACACTGAGATATGGTGAAATGAAGAGATAATATGGATGTGCAAATATTACAATTTAAAATAAATTTTGATTTTTTTCAACTCCACTCTTAATTTACTTTTCAATCTGGTCAATTGAATTGTTAAAATATATTGTGAAACATATGATCTGAGAGATGGAGAATGAGTTTTACAGCAGAGTGAGAATCACATTAAAGTCCATGAATAAGTTTTTCGTTCATGGAATTAAGTTCAAATAGATAGGAAAATATACATTGTTGGGTGTAGAATTCGATATTTCTAAGGTGACGGACTAAAAATCCTCAATTCGATCTTAGTGTTTGAAAACAAAAGTGAGAGTTAGCATTCAGGAGAAGGGAAGTGGGAGCTCTGAAGTGGGAGCCAGTTTCCTCCCAGCCTAGCCATGGATTTAGGGAGTAAACCTAAGATTAACTAATGATTTTTTATAACTCTAAATCAACGTTGAGAATTAAAATTGCTCCTATTTGGCACAATATTTATTTATCCCAGCCTAGCCAGTTTGCTCCCAACTTTAAGTGCTTAAAGCTATTATTTATAAAATACCACATCAAAATTTTTATGCCGTTGCAAAGCAGAGTCAACATTATAAATTTTACACAGCTATATTTTTCGGGATCAAGTTTTTGGCGCAGTTGTCGCGCAAGGTAACGATAAATTAAATAGATTTGGTAAATTATGAAATTTAGAGATAAAAATATATAAAATACAAAATATCAAAGAATAAAATTATAAAATTTAAAAATATATAATTATATATTTAAGAGTATTTTAAAGAAAATTTTCTTTACCTATTATATTTGTTTATGTGAAATATTGGATCTGAAGCTTTAGTACCTTACGATTCAGAATTAGAACGTACTATTAGAAAAATTCAAAAACAACAAAAAGATATTAAAATTTTGAACAGAAAGGCAAATAACTTAGATAATCAAATAAATGAAGATCGACAAAGACCTTTAAAACATTAGGTTAATTTAACATTAGATGAACTTCATTCACTTAACTATTCAAAATCCTTATATCGTTTTTAACTCTGCTCTTAATTTACTTTCGATCTGGCCAATTCAATTGTTAAAATATGTTGTGAAACATATGATCCGAGAAACGGAGTACGAGTTCTACAAAAGAGTATGAATCAGATTTAAGTCTATGAAAGAGTATTTCGTTCATGGAATTAAGTGCAAATAAATAAGGAAATATACAATGTTGGGTGTAGGATTGGAGATTTCTAGGGTGACAGACTGGAAATCCCCAATTTGATCTTTGTGGTTAAAAACTAAAGCAAGAGTAAGCCTTCAGGGGAAGGGAAGTGAGAGCTCTGGAGTGGAAGCCAATATCCTCATACTCTAGTCACGAATTTAAGGACAAAACCTATGATTAACCAATAATTTTCTATAACACTGAATCAAGGGTAGAGAATTAAAATTGCTCCTATTTGGCACAATACTTATCTAAACCATTTATCACATGTCATTTCACCAAAAACTCATTGTAGTGAGAAAGATGCTTTTTCATATTAGAAAACTTCATCACATAAACATAATTTAATTGTTATTAATTTTAAACCCTGCTTTTAAATTCTGCTAGTAGTAAATAATTTAGCTTTGATAGTATCTTTAATGATAAATGAATTTCTATAAATGAAGTAAGGGAAACTCATTTAAACATTTCCAAACCTTCAACACAATTAAGTTTAAACTAAAAGTAACCTTCTGTAAGGGATTAAAGATCAACCAAACCTTTTAATTTCCACATTCAATTAATAGCTTATCGCATTTCATACAATGGACTCTTTCATAGAACATATCCAACTAAGGCTATGTTCTATTGCTTTGATCCTTATTGAACATTATGTTCAGGGAAAAAAAAAATATTTTGTGAATAAGGAACATATGACAAATTGAAATTAGAAGAAATGTTAATATGGGAAGAAGCTAAACTCTTCTATTTAAGATTCGAAAGAGGGCCAAAAACCAGCCGAGAAGAACTAGAGCTTAGATGGGGATAGGGAGACTCCATCAAGAAAAGGAGCAAAGAAGTGCCAAAACATAAAGAAATGCCAAAATAAAAAAGAAGAAAGTGGAAAGAAGATGGGAAATTTATAAGAGAAAGCGAAGCATATAAACACGAAAACCCTTGAGGAAAATTTGTATTCCTAGAGCTGCTATTTATATTTTTCTATCACACAACATACATAAAAAAGGTAACATTTTTTGAAGAGAGGGAAAACAAAAAGGAATGCCCTCAAATTGACAAAGGTTCTTTCTCTGTCTCCCCACTTCCCCTTCACTCTCCCCTCTAGAAGAAATGAAAGAAATAGAAAACAAATTCAAAAAAGAAAACTTACTACATCTGTCTAAAAAAGTAAAAGATTAACGCCAAATAATGTCACGTGAATTAACATTGTCATTGCCAGTCCGAAGCCCAGATGCAAAAAGTGGAGGTTTGCGTTATGTAGTCTACAGCCAGTGTAAAACTTGTAAAAAAAATCATGACATGAATCCTTTTGATCTTTGTGTAAGTGCTACGGTGTCCCTTGGAAGTGACGCACTGTATAGTTTGAATATAGCGAAAGTATGCAAGGGCAACTACACCGACACCCGGGTTTAGTGTTAAATAAGCAAGGCTTCCCACATTACAGGCGAATGTGGGTGATGAAGTTAGTCCATGAAATTAATGAAACTAATATTATGGTAGGATCTTGAAATATAGGCACTCTAAATGGTAAATTAATGGAATTAGTTGATATTATGATTCATAGGAAAATTATCATCTTATGTATTCAAGAAAGTATGTGGGTTGGATAAAAGTCTAAGGAGATTGATAATTTAGGTTTTAAACTGGTATTCTGGTAAGAGTCCCACTAGAAATGTTTGTTGACCTCACTTTTGGTTGAGGTCTAGAAACTTCTTTAGTAGCCCAGGTCTAGTCATAGAACTTTTCTATTGACTAGTCTTAGAAAATTAGAAAAGGTACCCCCACCATTAGAAATTCAAAAAAAAAAAAAAACTCTTCTCTTTACTCAACTTGAAGTTCCACATATTAATCT